>BQNB010001933.1:95900-131355 GCA_026074375.1 Tanacetum coccineum | reverse complement strand
AAAGTTTCTACCATAGTTGTGTAGGATTTACCTTGCATAACTAAACCTTACACAAGCTAAGGAATTCAAGATCTATTCAATTGGGATCAACATTTAGCTAACAAGAAAAGGAAAAGAACTAGTGACTCAACAGACCACTCCATGTCAACAAAGAAACACAAGTCATCAGTTCAGCATGAAGAAGAGGTTCATTGAGCAACAAGAACATCAAATGTTATAATCTTTTGTATTGACTTTATCTTTTGTAATTGTAATATAATGAAAGTTAATAGAAGTGGTTATCAGTTTATGTTGTTTAATTTATATTAGTTATGTAAGATGAAGTTGTTTTGCTCACTTACAACTGATTTTAACTTAGGCCATTTGTATATTCAAATAGGGAGAGATTGTTGGGTTCAGTTCCTAAGCCCTTCAGTCTTTTAGTAGATTTAAACATAAAATCCCCTAAGTGTTACTCAAGCTGAAGTCTTTCAGTTTGAGTCGATGAAGTTTCTTTAGTGTCAGCTCTTCAGGTCCTTAGAAGATTAGGAAGTATCTTCACTTCAGTTTATGCAGCGGTACAAAAACTGAAGAAGGATTTTGGTAAGAGCTTCAGTTTAGCTTGGTTGACAATTCCAAGCTGAACGTTGTCTATCTCCTTAACCGAAGTTGAAACGTGTTGTTTCCCTTCTAGAAGGTTTACAAGGCGGGAAAAAGATTCCTTTATATCAAAAGGAATAAAGCAATCTCCTTGGGAAATTAACTTCTAAAGTTGGTATAGAAGTACAACAACTTTTCCTAAAGGACTGTACCTAGTACTTGAAAGAAAATATGCATTAAATGGTAGTTCTACCACCCATTTAATACTTGCCATGTAGTATAAGTTAAACTTGTAAACCCCAATACCTTTGCCTATAAAAGGAAATGGATTCCCAGAGCAAATGCTATATCTTCCAATTAATGTGAAACACATTGAAGAGTTCATTTATCTCTCAAACAAACTAAATAGAAACTGCTGAAGCTGAAGCTTCAATTCTAGTCGAATAGTTTGCTTTCTTATTTCTCATAACTTTGGTTAGATAATAAGTTCGAAGGAGATAACACCCCAATTGTCATTCAACCACCTTGCTATTCCGCAAGCAAGGTGTGTCATAGATTCTTTATTTGATTCTAATAAGAAGCTATACATTGAAAAGTACTTCTGTGTGTTTTAAACTTGTTTTTTATATTCTTCATATATATATATTTAAAACTCACTTTGTTGCCATGGAATGTAATTAGTTTAACTTGATAAACCTTATATCAGATTCCAAAGGACCAACATAGTCATTCATTGTATTATCCTGGTCTTAATTGTGTGAAAACACATGAAAAGTTAAGAATCCCTAATTTTAATTTTGTGCATAATAAAACCCTAGACTCAGATTAAGGAAGAAGATGATTAGATTACTTACAGTTTAGGATGATAATGATATTATGGACGATATTTGATGTTAATTTCACCTTCAATTTGAGTTTTAATGGTGGATTTTAAGGTTTTGTAGTTTTGGGTATTGTTAGTCGCAGGTAGGAGGAAGAGCGGTATGTTTGTTTTGAGAAGAAAAAGTATCAGACCTTTATGTCTCTGCTGCCGGCGGTCCCATAAATATATGGGGGCCGCTTTGATAAATTAGGGGGCCGCCTCCAGCTGAGGGGTTTTAGATTTGATTTTGGATGAATTTTTCAAAAGGCGTGACATTTTAATTTTAATTTCGCTAATCAAAAGTGCTTAAAATACTTCGGATGAAGCAATTAAGTTGTGACAACATGTAATGGAACATTGACTAGAATCGAGACTAGAAGAAAAGAAAAGAACGATTTACGAAATGTGTTCCATCATTCCTAAACCAAGACGAGGATAATTGAACGATTCGTGCTTGAGGGGTTTAGTGAGAATGTCAACGAGGTTATCTTCAGATGAGACTTTTTTGATGGAGATGTTTCCTTTTTGGATGTTGTCTTGAAGGAAATGGTGACGAATTTCAATTTGTTTCGTTTGAGAGTGTTGCACCGGGTTTTTGCTTAGGTCAATCGCGCCTTTATTGTCGCACATGATTGGAACGTCGTCGAGTTGAATGTCGTAGTCGATAAGAGATTTTTTCATCCATAGTGCTTGTTGACATGCCTTTTCAGTGCTTACGTATTCGGCTTCGGTCGTGGATATAGCAAGATTGTTTTGTTTCTTTAAGAACCACAATGTTAGACAACATCTAACGAACGTACAAATACCGTTAGTGCTTTTTCGGTTCACATAATCTCCCGCATAATCAGAGTCGACATATAGTACGATTTCTATGGGTCCCCTTAGGATACCATAATGCTAAGTGCGTAGTGCCTTTAATGTATCGGAAGATACGCTTAACCGCTTTAAGATGAGAAGTTTGGGGATCCTCTTAGAAGTGTGCACAAAGGCAGGCACTAAACATGATATCAGGCCTACTTGCCATTAGGTATAATAAACTACCTATCATGCCTCCGTACTTAGTACTATCTACGGGCTCACATTCTTTGTCTTTTGTGAGTTTTGTATCCCAGGACATAGGTGTTTTTATTGGTTTAGAATCTTCTAAGCCAAATTTCTTAAGCATTTTTTTAATATATTTAGATTGGTTAAAGAAGATGTCATCTTTCATTTGTTTTATTTGTAGTCCAAGGAAGAAGTTTAGTTTACCCATCATGCTCATTTCAAACTCGTCATGCATGATTTTGGTGAAGTCATCACACAACTCTTGACAAGTTGAACCGAATATAATGTTTGATGAGATTTAAACCTTTCTTCATTGTAAAAAGTGTGTTATCTACCATTCCCATGTTATATTCATGTTTAACAAGAATTGCTTTTAATCTATCGTACCAAGCATTAGGAGCTTGTTTAAGACCATACAAAGCTTTCTTGAGTTTATAAACATGATTAGGTTTTTCGAAATCAACGAATCCCGAAGATTATGCCACGTATACCTCCTCATTGATAAAACCATTTAGGAATGGACTTTTTACGTTCATTTGGAATAATTTAAAATCTAAGGCACAAGCATAGGCTAATAAAATCCTAATGGACTCTAATCTAGCTACAGGAGCATAAGTTTCATCATAATTAATTCCCTCTTGTTGATTATAACCTTGAGCTACTAACCTAGCCTTATTACGAGATACAACACCGTTCTCGTCTAGCTTATTTTTATACACCCACTTAGTTCCTATAGTTTTCGTACTCTTAGGGTATGGTACTAACTCCCAAACAACATTTAAAATGAATTGATTTAATTCTTCTTGCATTGCAATTATCCAACTTTCGTCCTTTAAGACTTCATTTACGTTCTTAGGTTCTATAGTTGATATAAAACAAAATAAGTTACTTTGGTTTTGGGCTTGAGACCTAAGAGTTCTTTAGTTAAGGTTTCCTATGACGTTTTCTAATGGATGGTTCTTAGATTCCTTAATGTTGATAATTTCATCAACTTTTAAAATTTCATCCTCAATGTCATTTTCTAAGTTTTTCTTTTTAGTAACATTAATTGATTCTTCTTCATCTAAGTCATCATCCACCAAGGGTGATGTTTTAGATGGTGGAGGAGTTTCATCAAATGTGACTTTGAGTGATTCTTTGATTTTCATGGTGTGTTTATTTAGGATGATATAGGCTTTACTATTTTGAGAATAACTTAGGAAAATACCTTTGTATGACTTTGGGTCAAACTTAGTGAGGTAATCTATGGTGTTTAAGATGAAGCATTTGCTTCTAAACACTTTGAAGTAATCAAGAGTAGGTTTCCTACCTCTCAAGAGTTCATATGATATTTTTCCTAAAATGGCTCTAATTAAGATTCGGTTGAGTATGTAGGTTGAAGTATCTATGGCGTTACACTAAAACTTTTGTGGTAAAAATTGTTCATTTAACATTGTTCTACTCATTTCTTGTAGGGTCCTATTTTTCCTTTCTACCATGCCATTTGATTGTGAAGTGCGTGGAGCCAAGAAGTTATGTGTAATATTGTTGGCATTACAAAACTCTCCAAATTGCACTTCATTATCAAATTCCCTACCATGGTCCATCTTAATTAACACTATTGAACATCCTAATTGGTTTTGTATTTTCTTACTAAAGATTTCAAATTGCTCGAAAGCCTCGGTTTTTGGTTTTAAGAAATCTTGTACATGTATACCTAGAATAGTCATCTACAATTACTAAAGGGTATAAGTTTCCTCCGTAACTCCGTACGACGGAGGGACAAAAAAGATCCATATAAAGGAGTTCTAAGCATCTAGTCGTTGAGACTATATTCTTAGCTTTGTGACTAGCGTGAGCATGTTTCTAATTTTGCAAGCATCACAAAAATGTTGATCAAAATTAAGCTTAGGTAAATTCCTAACTAGTTCCTTAGATGCTAATGAATGAATTAGACGCATATTTACGTGACCTAATCTCCTATGCCATAAAGTGGAGTTTTCAACAATCGTTGTAAGACAAATTTTATCTTTCGACTTCTTTCCTAATTTCATCACATACAAGCCGCTTTTCCTAATACCTCTACCTATGACCTTCCATCCTTAGTAATTTCACTATCATGTTCGGAGAATATTACATTACATTTATTATCACATATTTAACCAACACTTAGCAAGTTAAATCTTAAATTATCTACATGCTCTACATTTTCAATATTAAGTGAGTCATTGGAGATCGTTCTTTTGCCAATGATGTTACCGCGTAGATTACTACCAAAAACGACATTACCTCCATTGTATGCCTTGTAGGTAGTGAAAATCTTTCGGTTGCCCGTCATGTACTTAAAGCATCCACTATCTTTTATCCACTCGTCGGGCTCCAAATCGATTCCAAGGCATACGTATTTATATAACACAATAACTCAAATATTTGGTCCTCAATATCTCATGGGCCCAAAATTGTTAGTATTGAACATCCCTTGCATTTGATTGGGATGTGTAAATAGAGGACAAATTCCCCATGGCATGTAACTTTGAGGTCAGAAGTTGTTCCAAGTTACGGGAAAACCATTTGGACGATTTTGTCGTCCAAGATTTTTTTAGGTTATGGTGTTTTAGATCGAGGACGAGAATTATCCATTCTCTTAGGAGGTGGAGTTTTTGACATAAAGTCCGGTTGATGTGTCGTTGTGTGGTGTATATTTTATTGATTCAAGTTTTAAATTTATATTTTATCGACTGCTTTAATCGTGACAGCAGTAATACATAATAATAAACTGTTTAAGGATACTTTTTTTAAGTATCCAGACGACGCTTTTTAGCAACACTTTTTCTGTTGCTAAACTGTCACTAATCCTTCATTCTCATGGCAGTATTAACAGTATTAACAACATACGAGTAGTACTAACCATAAACGAACAAATATTTACTACTTTTGAAGCTTTAAGACTTTTAGATACATGCTGCTACTTTATAACTTGTTGCTGCTACTTTATGTTGAATCCTTGCTGTTGTTGTTGTTGATACAGAATCCCTTACAAGATCTTGTTGCAATTATAGCAGATTTAAACCAAACCCTGAACGCTAGGGTTTTGTTTTAAGAATAGCGAACCTGCACTTTTAAAACCCTTGCAACAAATTCAGTTCAACAACCAAAGTAACCCATTAAACAGATTGTTATTAGGAATTATAATAGACGGATAAACAATCAGATCATCGAATTAGGGTTTCTTATAAACCCTAATTTTACCGAATCCCCTTATTCATCGAATTTGAAGAATCACCGAAAATCATAAACATCACCGAATTTTACTTGTAGCCAAAACATAAAATTTAAACCTTATTTTTCTTCAAAAATTCGACACTAAAAACCTTGTAAACCCTAGATCAAGAGCCCTATAGCTCTGATACCACCTGATAAGACAGAAGCTTTAATACCAATTGTTGAGATCGTTTAAGCCCATCTAGGATATATTTTAAGGCAAAAAATCAATGAACAAATTAGCACAGCTCTAAGCGAATTAACAACGAGACTTTACTAACTTACTGCTTAACGACATCTTACATACTAGTAGTCCACTGTCCAAGTCCTTACCAAGGGAATCAGAGCGTCATTTGTTGATACCAGGTCTCATGCTAGTCCAACTTGTTCACTAAACCAATGGTAAGGACAGATTATTATTTGTTATCCTATGATTCTAGTATTGTAAGTTACTATATGGAGAGCTATCCCAGTTGATATAGTCTGCTTGGTCGGCACAACTAGATCAATTTGATTGATAGGTCGCATACAAAAGCACGTAAACGAGTATAAATTGATAAACATAATCAACAATCAACGATAAATTAAGCAATCAGAATAAACAAACCAAACATTAAATCTTCATAAACATGGCTAATACCTAAAGGTATTAGCCAATAACCATTGTATCAAATACAAACATAATAAACGAATTAACCAAGGTAACCTAACCAAGTTAAACGAATTGTTGATCCCAACTAGATCTTGCAAACCTTGTATAAGGGTTAGTTGTATTGAATAGATTCAAGACAACTATGCTAGAAACTTTGTTGATACTAAAGAGTATGCGGAATCTACTCTTTAATATTTAGAAGAATATCTATGTGATAGTAAACTGTGATGCAGTAGAATGAATGAACAATGAATATAACCAAAAAGCTTCAATATTATTATGATGAATAATACGAGTACTCTGTCTAGTACTAGGGTTTACAACCTTGAAGCTATGAATATGTCTATCGAGATGTGTTTACAACCATAACCTAGGATCTCCTTTTATACACCAATGAGTCCTTTATAAGATAACTACAAATCTTCTAAACTTTTATAAGATATCAACATATCTTATAATTATATAGGATATACATTGAATCATTCCATACATATCACAAAACACGCTTTTATCTCTTCAACAGTTGTAATTTTCATGCAGCAGTACAAAAACCTCCAGCAGTACTAAAATTAGTACTGGCAGTACTAACTTCCTTCTGGCAGTACTAACTGGTTAGTACTGTTAGTTATAATCTTGAGCAGTACAAAGTTCTTGAACTAGAAGTAGTAACTTGTGAAAATTTATTCCCAACACGAATGATACCAAAAATTGAACGATTATTAGAGTATACATGATTACAAGGTGTTTCCTATGGAATTAAGCGTGTTACTTGACCTTCTTTGCTCTTCTTGCCTTCTGAAATTTGACTTTTGTGGTTAGGGTTTTGAAAATATGTTTAAGCAAACCCTAAACTCATGTTTAAAGATTTGTATTTATAGTGTCTAGAATTTTGTCGATACGCCGTATTGGTTGAGGTCAATACGGCGTATTAGGGGTTTCTTGAAGTAGGGACCACGTTCAATATCTTCCAAAATCTTCAAATACTCGATCTTGGATACGGCGTATAGAGTCTTCTGGATATGGCATATTGCTATTCAATTCTTTGTAGTTTCTAGTGAAGTGCAGGCACATCTACGCCGTATCTTCCTTATTAGATACGGCGTATAGGTTGTCAGAACAATATCTTAAGATTTCTTTGTTTAAGCTCTAAAATGCGTGCCTTTTAGCATAACTTCACCAATCACTCTATAATTACTGCAAATATAAAATATAAACAATTAAGTACAAATTCGTGCAATAATTATACAAAATGGGTAAGAAAGATGGGATAAATGATGCTATAAAAGTGACGTTATTTGATGTCATTAAATATCCCCCCACTTGAATCCTACTTGTCCTCAAGTAGACTTTAGAAAATTTATAAAAATATATCCTAACCGTAGTTAAGGATTATTTCTTTAAGTAATTATTCATTCAATTACTAGTACACAAACAAACACCTCACGAAGTAGGAAGATGAAATCACTCAACAAATCTATGTGGTAACATGTAACTAATTCGATCAATTGCTCGGTCGTGACGAGTATTCTATCATAAGCTTGGCAAGGATACACATCTCCACCACTAAAGCTGAGGAGTGACAAGTCTACAAAGGTAAACTGGGTAAAGGTAAAAAGGGTTGATCATTCTTTCTAGTCTTTATCGATACCAATATTCCAGAAAAGGGAACGAAACCACACATACACATCCATAAAGAGGGAATAGACATATGTGATTGCTCACTTCATAACTTGAATAAACTAAAGAATAGGACTAGTAATCTTCACCAATAGTCGTAAATCAACAAGGGCGACGAAATCATATGCATACATCCTTAACGATGGAATAGACACACATGATTGCTCACTCCCTCATTCGAGTAAAACCAAAGGTTAGGATAAAGAACAATAAAGGGTATGGAATCTTCTAATCCTTTCACCTAAAGTAATATACCAACAAGGCGGACAAAATTGCATATATATGGCCGTAACAACGGAATAGATACATGCAATTACTCGGATCCTCATTCAAGTAAGACCCAAGGTTAGGGATTAGGAAATGGAAAATAATTGGTGTTAAATAAAAAGAACAAAACAAATAGATTAAGTCCATAAAAATAAGGTACAGTGTTGCTAGTAACTTCCTCGACCATCCCTTAAAGAAGACACAAAATCAAAAGATAAATGCATTGATCAATAGATTAATCAAACAACCTTTGTTGGTGTTCCCATAACGACCAACTCCCAAACATCCATAACATATATACTTTACAACAATAGTGGTGATATCGATCACTTTTTTTACAAGATGATACATTGTTGGTTTATTTCGACCAACATACGACAATACTCTACATAATTACTTTTTTTTGTATTTTTCACTTTTTTGATTTTTTTAACATATAAACTACGAATTTCGTAGTTTCACCATCTTCACGATCACAATGAATTCATATAGTTTACCCATTCTCCTCCATACTTTGGACGTAAAAAATAATTTGTCAAAATAGTAAAACACACTGAAAGATTACGACTAAAAATATACACTAATTTCACATTCCCATTGTATTGTGCAATTTCTCGACCTAACTATAGATAGAAATTTCACACACGTACCCAATTGCATTGTGCAATTTTCCTGATCTAACCATAGATAGAAAATTTTACGTTGTAACACAGGAAATACAATACTTTACATAAAAACAACTAGCAACCGATTAAGGACTTAATCTAATAAGGTAGGCTAAGGAGTAAAGGTGTAACAAAATAAACTTGGTGTAAGAAAAGAATGGAATGGCTCAGAAAGTTTTTCTAGGGGTATCTGACTCTAAAAATAAGAGTAAACAAAATAGTTTATACGGGATGTAGGAACCAATAATCACTTCACTTCCATGTTAGAATCCAAGAAAAGAGATAAGAGAATAAGAAGAATTTTAGAGAGAAGTTAGAGAGAGAAACAAGAGAAAAGAAAGAGAGGAGGATTGGATTATCACAAAGTGTGTGTGAAACAAATGAGACAACCAACCTTCTCCACACATGGATAAGGTGTATTTATACTAACCAATAATCACTTCACTTCCATGTTTGATCAAGGGCCGGGCTCAGGATAACTTGGGCTTAAGCCCGCAACATATACAATATTAGATTAACTAATGAGCCCAATACCCATTCTAGGCTATTAAAATGTAAATATTATAAAGACCGAGGATTTCCTACTGAATGACCAAGCTTCTATTTTTGATTTAATATTTTGAGGCTAACAATCTCCCCCGAAGTGAGGTCTTTGAATCTTGCTTCCTTGGACTTGCGAAGATTGCTTTGTCGTTGAGTTCTTAAGTCTTGGTCTTGGTCTTTATCTTTGTTGTAGGCTTGTTCCTTCATGTTGTGTGATCTTTGATCTTGAGCCTTTTGTCATTGTCTTTTGACTTTGTCTTTAATTTCGAGATCTTTAAATCTTTATCCTTATTTGTCTTTGTCGTTATTGCCACCTTGCGATCTTGTGTCTTGACCAACATGCTCATACTATGCATCATCTTGAAAGCTTGCTAACAATCTCCCTTGACAATCTTTGTCATGATAATCTTGATATCTTTAGGAAGATCTTGAATATTAGAGTTTACGAAAGTCTTTGTATTTAATTTTTGAGCTTTCTTGATTCTTAAATCTTGATGCTTATAGTATGTCTTTGTAACTTGAGTATGAGCATGTGGTAATGAATCTGACTCAGCTAGAGTGAGGTTGCAACACTGTCATTTGTACCTGCATTTTAAAGTTAGTGATGAATAGCAAATATGGACAAATATGGCTTTGTCATTCGTCTGAGTATGGTTGCGTTAACCTCCGATTCCGTAAAGCCCGACCTGTGATCAGGTAGATTCAATTTAGAAGAATCTCCTTGACAAGGTTTCCAGCTTAAAGCGTAAGATCCTTTAACACATATGCATTAGATTCACCATGCTTGCTTATTCTTATTACCGGAACGTCTTAAAGCAGACAGCACGGTAAGAGTGAATCAGACAATTACTATCTTTCTGATTGAGTCGTTAATTCATTTACTGGACCAAATCGATATCTAGTTGACACAAGCTTGATTCATATAGAATCTCATAAGAATAATGCGTAGGACTCTTGATAACATCTTGTGAATACTAAAGAGTATCACTCTGATGTTCTGGAAAAATCACAAGAATAATGCGTAGGACTCTTGATAACATCTTGTGAACTTATTGGTGTTAAACAAGTGTTTATCTTAGAATGTGTCCTAATGAGATTTATTTATTGATCTCCTGGCTCTAGACTTGATTTGTGCCTTTTTGTTTTAGTGATCAGAGGCTAGAGCAGACTGCCACCTATTCAATATCAACTAACTAGGAGTGAGAAAGTCAATAGAAGTCGTGTTGATCTCTATGACAAATGAGATAAGTATCTATTGAGAGAAACTTGAATGGCTGGGAAGGGTTGTGCAGTGCATCACTGGGTTCATGATGTCTTGTCTTTAATACCAGAATTCATCTTTGCGAAAACCGATAGCATATGTATTGACCCGGTTTCTGCCTAAATTGTGTGGAGGGCTTGTTTCTTTTCACCCTTTATCCATACATTTCTTTTTCAAACTAGATTTAACCGTCCTAGAGTGGGCTTCTCAAACTAGATTTAACCGTCCTAGAGTGGGCTTCTACTTCAATAAAACATGGAGTAATGATGAGTACAATAGAGTTAGAAAACCCTAAAAATCACCTAAGAACAGCTGCTATAAAGTATAAATCGTTCCTCCAAGTTTTCCTCTCTAAAACACAAAAACTAGGGTTTGTATATATAGATAAAAAATCGTGACATCGTCACTTGTTATTTGTGACGTCGTCAACCCATTAATCTTCTTCGAGCTTCTTTTGAATCGGTTAGTTTGACGTCGTCAATATGAATCCTGACGTCGTCTCTTTAGTGCTTTGACGTCATCACAGGAAATTGTGACGCCATCTCCACGGTGTGTAAACCAAATCTTGAGTGTCTTCGAGTAGAGTTGCAATCTTGTCCCGTTTCTTCTCAAATTGAGTCCAAAGTGTCTGTATTTTCTCCAAATGCTTCCCAAATGCTAAAATAAAAAAAACGATTAAGCACAATAAATGAGGATATTTGCATCAATTCGGAGGTTAAATGACCCTGAAAAAGTGTATAAAATGATACCTCATCAGTGTGTAATTGTAGAAATTTGAGAGAAGCAATATTAGGTTTAGACTGACAGAAAAAAAGTAAAGAAGAATAATCCATTTTCTACGTAAAACAAGTTCGTTGGTTTAAATTAGCCACACCCAAATATAAACGGTTAAAAACCAAAAAAATCTAAAAACCGAACTGAAACCGATAATAAACCGAAAAAATCGAATAACCAAAAACCGAACCGGTTTTGATTTTTGGTTTTATAAAAACCGAATGTTTCAGTTCGGCTTTAGCCAAAAACCGAACCAAACTGAACCGTGCACATCCCTAACACTTATGGTGTCACAAAACTTGACGAATGTAATAAATAGGCGTGAAAATGAGTCGAGCCACTCGTAAAAAGCTTACGATTAGATTGGTATAAAGCTTAAACGAGTTGAGCCTAAACGAGCTCAAGCCTAAGCTCGAGCATAAGTTACAGCTCATTAATTAATCGAGCTCGAGCCAAAGTTGCGGCTCAATTATTAATCGAGCTCAAGCCCGAGCTTTATATACAAAACTCGATTGTGCTCGCGATCCTAAACGACACTTGAATATATTAACTATTAAACATATATAATGCATTTATCAATTGTATTATATGCGAGCCTATTAACGAGCTCAATAACAAGATTATTTACGAGCTCAAAATAGATATACTACGAGCCAACTTGAATGAACCTTTAATTTTTTCGTTGACGCGTTATAAAAACGAGTGAGCCCGAGCTTAAAAAACAAGGCTCGAACCGAGCTAACGAGCCGAAGATGACATTTATAGAATTTGAAGAAGACATTCATAAAACTTAAACGAGCTCGAGCTTGAGTTCTATAATATTTAAAAAACAAGGATCGAACTTATCTGAGTTCAAGATGACATTTATAGAATCTGTTCACAAACTTACTTTCATGGCCATTGAGATAGAAAGTATCTAATTTTGATATGTTTTTCTTTGCAGTAATTTAGACAAGTTGGGTTAACGCGTACGGCTGTGTAAAGAATATCGTCTAGTTAACTAATCACATGATTGTTACTTATAACTTTTTTGGGAAAACCTCTAAGTTTGAGGTGGAGTACTAACCTGCAAGTCCTGGCGGCTTATATAGATTTAGACCAATTTAAGTAATGTGCAGATTGGTAAGAGTTTGAGGATAATGGATAATTTGTTAGGATAATACTTTGAATCTTGTTATAATCAATTTTTTTTTCCGTATATAGCATTTTTCAAGCCTGTAATAGTCATGAAACTTAGAAGGATATTTGAAAGAATATATACATATTTTGCAAGATGCTCCCAATTATACATGAGACCAAGATAATTAGGTGGTGTTTAGTTGTGGAAAAAATTTTATTTTTTTTTGTTTCTAAATTTCTAGAGAAGGAGATGGTTTTTCTTCTCTAAAAAAGAGTTGAGAATTTTGAAAACTTGTTTAGATAAGAGTTGTATTTTTCTTTTTAAAAAATGAAAAGATGTTTAGATGGATTTATTTTCACTCATTTTTCTTTTCATATTTAATATTTTTTTCATATTAGCTCTTTGTAAATGATTATAAAAACAATAAAAAATAAAATAAAAATGAAATTAATAAAAACTAACTACAATCATATGCATATATTTAATTTGTAGTATACTCGAAATTAACATTACCGAACATATATAAATCTCAATTAACATTACGTTTTCGTCAAATTTCTTACGTTTTCGTCCGATTTCTTACGATTTCGTCCGTTTTTTACGTTTTCGTCCGTTTTTTTACGTTTTCGTTTGTTTTTTTTATGTTTTCATCTGATTTCTTACGATTTCGTCCATTTTTTACGTTTTTGTCCGTTTTTTCATTTTCGTCATATTTCTTACGATTTCGTTAGTTTTTTACGTGTTCGCCTTTTTTTTACGTTTTCGTCTGTTTTTTTTACGTTTTCGTATGTTTTTTTACGTTTTCGTCCGATTTCTTACGTTTTCGTATGTTTTTTACGTTTTCGTTTTTTTACGTTTTCGTCTGTTTTTTACTTTTTCGTCCGATTTTTTACGTTTTCGTCCGTTTTTTTACGTTTTCGTCCGATTTCGTCCATTTTTTACGTTTTCGTTCATTTTTTTTACATTTTCGTCATATTTCTTACGTTTTCGCCTTTTTTTTACGTTTTCGTCCGATTACTTATGATTTCGTCTTTTTTTTACGTTTTCGTCTATTTTTTAATTTTTCGTCCGATTTCTTTCGTTTTTGTCCGTTTTTTACGATTTCATCCGTTTTTTAATGTTTCCGTCCGGTATTTTACTTTTTCGTCCGATTTCTTACGTTTTTGTTTGATGTTTTACGTTTTCGTCCGTTTTTTTACGTTTTTGTCCGATTTCTTACGTTTTCGTCCGTTTTTTACATTTACGTCCGTTTTCTTAAGAAATCGTATACCTAAGAAATTGGACGAAAACGTAAGAAATTGGATGAAAACTTAAGAAATCGGACGAAAACGTAAGAAATCTGAAAAAAACGCAAGAAATCAGACGAAAACGTAAAAAAACAGAAGAAAACGTAAGAACGGACGGAAACTTAAAAAATCGGATGAAAACGTAAAAAACCGGACGAAAACGTAAGAAATCGAAGAAAACGTAACAAATCAGACGAAAATGTAAAAACGGGCGAAAACTTAAAAACGGACGGAAACTTAAAAAATCGGATGAAAACGTAAAAAACCGGACGGAAACGTAAGAAATCGAAGAAAACGTAACAAATCAGACGAAAATGTAAAAAACGGACGAAAACGTAAGAAATCGGACGAAAACGTAAGAAATCGGACGAAAACGGAAAAAACTGACGAAAACGTAAGAAATAGGAGGGAAACGTAAAAAACGGACGAAAACGTAAGAAATCGAACGAAAACGTAAGAAACCGGACGAAAACGGAAAAAAACAGACGAAAATGTAAGAAGTCCGACGAAAACGTAAGAAAACGGACGAAAACGTAAGAAATCGGACAAAAACATAAGAAATCGGACGAAAACGTAAAAAACAGACGAAAACGTAAGAAATCGGAGGAAAACATAAAAAACATACGAAAACGTAAAAAATCGAACGAAAACGTAAGAAACCGGACGAAAACGAAACAAACAGACGAAAACGTAAGAAATCGGACGAAAACTTAAAAACCGGACGAAAACGTAAGAAATAGGACGAAAACGTAAGAAATCGGACGAAAACCTAAAAAAAAAAAACCGGCAAAGCATAAGAAATCTGACGAAAACGGGCGAAAACGTAAAAAACTGGATGAAAATGTAAAAAATCAGACGAAAACGTAAAAAAACGAAAAAAACCGACGAAAGCAAAAAAGACGGACAAAATGTATTAAACGTTAAAAAATGTATGAAAACACCATAATTTAGTGGGTCGACCTGACCTAAACCGTTTGACCCATGACCCGTTAGACCCATTTTTAAAACATGACCTGTTTGACCCATGACCCATTTAACCCATGACCCATTTGACCTATGACCCAAACCGACCCAATCCGGTCCATTTTCCACCTCTAGATTGTGTTAGAATATTGATACTCACGTTTGTTAGGATTCTGAAGCTTCTACAAGTTAATACTGATAGCTCAAGATTAATACTGCTAGTGAAGACTTAATGCTGTTAATGAAGATTGAAGAAATAAGTCTAAGTCTTTAGTACTGCTAGCTTTGTAGTTAGTATTGTTAGTTAGTATTAGTACTGCTAGTATATTGTATTAGTACTGCTTATGAGATATGCATGAGATAAATTAGGAATAGATATGCATTATCTCTTAACGCATTTTGTAAAGCCCATTGGGGTTTCCTTAGTCTATAAAAGGAACCCTTGGAATAGTTAGTAGATATAGTTCTACACAGATCAATAGAGATCGATTAACAATCATAGTTTTTGTAATCTGTAACCTAGGCAGATTCAAGTTATAATATAAAGTTCTTTTGTGATTCTTAATATTGTTTTCTTAGCATTATTGATTAGTTTTCGCATAATCAATAGTTTTTAAATCAGTGTTTCGTTATTGTTTCTTTAGAATTATCTAAAGGAACAAACCCTTTACAAGCTAAAGGTTAAGATCTATTCAGAAAACGATCCAACACCTTGCTTTGCATTAAAACAAATTGAGGCTTGAAGATTGATGAGGTATATCTCCTCGAGCTAATCAAAAGAAGATAATGACAATCAACTACTCTTAATCCCAAAGATAGACCGAGCAAATCACGCCAGGCTGGATCAGACCTCCGGAGCAGACCTGAGGTCCAGACCATCCGAAGGAGGTAGTCACGATTAATTTACTCCTTTAAAGAGACTTGTGATATAAGCACCCGATGCCAGAATGGTACTCCGGAGATAGCTGGACGATCAAAGGATGGTTCGGGTCCATAGTCAATAGCATCGGTGTTGGTCAGACTAGTAGAATAACACGTGGTGACAATTGGACATACCAGGACCACAATAACACGTGGTGACAAAAGGACAGACCAGGACCACAATTCTCTTGTCTTCAGGTGAAGCCCAACTAGTATAAATAGAAGTGGTATGCCCCAAATGATCCACCAGGTTACACACACACCAGACCATACTTACTCTCTTCTCTCTCTAGTTTCCCTCATTAGAGTATATACCAACATATACCGATACTTACTCTCACGCCGAAGGTTGGTCTCGGATTAAAACCTCGAGGTGAGCTAACGGTGTTATGTCTTAATTTCAGTTAG
This sequence comes from Tanacetum coccineum, assembly GCA_026074375.1. Classification (NCBI taxonomy): domain Eukaryota; kingdom Viridiplantae; phylum Streptophyta; class Magnoliopsida; order Asterales; family Asteraceae; genus Tanacetum; species Tanacetum coccineum. Next base: position 115,093 of record BQNB010001933.1, on the reverse strand, counting down.
GGGACGAAGGAGCTGCAACAACCTCCAAAGTATTCGAAGCTGAACCACACACACACTCTTACTTCCAACCGAGGAGCTGAAGGAGACACCTCCGAAGGATTCACTTCCGAAGGAACCAAAGCTGAACTAGATAATTCTTATGTTCGAAGCCCGTTTGCCAACCCCAAGCGGCCCACGTAAATATGCTTCAACATTGGCGCCATCCGTGGGACCCGACGTCTCAATCTACACGAACTAGAAAAAGGCAAAACCATAGTTGATACACAACCAGAAAGGAAATGGTCCAATGGATGGAAGAAGAAAGAATGGAATGGGTTCATGAAAAGGATCCACCATACCCGCTCCGTTGGCCCAAACAAATACTTGTCGAACATTCATCAAGGAGAACATCAAAGCGTCAAGAACGCTGACCGGGGAGCATGACCAACATGACAAGATTGTGGAGAACCAAAGAAGCTCACTTGTAATGAATCAAAAAGAGAAGAGTTGGAGGACCCTCAATATGCGAAACAACCTTGTGAAAAGAGTTTTATCAGCGGGATAAGGGAAAAGGATCTCCTTGGAAACTTTTACATGGAGATTCCAAAACAAAATTTTAGAAGCCCTTATGGGAGCATGCCACTGAAAAGAGTTAGGAAAAGATCCTCCGGCATACTCCTAGAAATAAGGAAGAACCGAAGAAAGACGCATTCCATGTTGAAGTACTAAAGGAATGCATCAGATAAGAGAGACACTTCCAAGTCTTGCATGTGCGAACGGGTAAGGAAGCATGTCAGATGCTGGTTCGGAGGCACTAGGGCATACAAAGGTATGAAGTTGCTCGTCCGACATCATCTAAGGTGATGGTCCTCCGATGCAGCATCCAAAAATAGCATGTCATACAAAGATATGAAATCGCTCGTCCGGCCCCATCTAGGGTGATGGTCCTCCGATGGAGGTTCCAGAAGTAACATGTAATACCAGGGTATGAAATTGATCCTCCGGCACCATCTAGGGTGATGGTCCTCCAATGGAGCTTCCAGGAGTAACATGTGATACCAAGGTATGAAATTGATCGTCCGACATCATCTAGGGTGATGGACCTCCGATGTAGCTTCTAGAAGTAGCATGTGACATGAAGGTATGAAATCACTCGTCCGGTATACACTCATTGCATCTCATATATCAATTGCAGAAACTTATAAGTGTTTGAACTCTTTGCTTTTATGTGTTCTTAAGCAGCCACACAAGGATAGAAAGCACATTAGTAGATCCTTTGGTAGCACAACTATAAACCTTGCCTTAGCCTTTTAATTTTAACAATAAGCTTGCCTGATAGTGCAAAATAAGGATGCTGGTCCGGTACATGGTACCGATGCATATAACTAAACCATACATAGGCATAGACGAGAATTTGTAGAATTCCCTATAGTTGCGTAAAGCCGAATAAACAAGCTCTCATCCGTAACGTAGTGGTTTGCATGTAACAAGGTATAGTGTCCTTTAGATACTCGGGATGAGATAATCTTAATTGCCCACTCGTAATTTTAAAGATAAATTAGGAGAAGACCACCCTAGAACAGTACTCCAAAGTAGTCCGGGAGACAAGGGTCACCTCAGGATGGATGTTACCAATCTAGCACGGGCTGAGCCAGACAAATGCTCCGAAGAAGCTGACATGTCAAAGGACACGTCAGGTCCAGAGTCACCGGAAGAACTTCAGAGAAGCTGGTATGTCGAAGGGCAGACCAGGTCCGGAGTCATCAGCCCCGTCCTAGCGCAGCAGTATCAGGAGACAGTCCTCGGGTCCGAAGGAGCGAACCTCCGAACCAGACAACCATAACCTCATAAGCAGGCTCGACTGTTACCTTTCTTTCAAAATTATAGGAGAAGGAAAAGCCTCTAGAACAACCCTTGTTTAAATTATATGATAGGACTCATTACCACGGAATAATCAAGTAACAATGGACGGCTTGCTACCTCCGGATGAAATTGATAAAATCTTAATAATATCCCTACCTGGTTACATTTGGTGGGAAGGCGGAGGGACAAGTGATCGTGAAAACATGCCCGCATTGCAAAAGGAAAAGGGAGGTGCTTGATTCCTCTCATTTTCTTGATAAGCTCTCCGATGCATAGCTACATCAGATGGAGATGATAGCACCAGGCATGCAACACAGGTGCTACAAGTGATGGCCAAAACATGTAACTGGGTAGGGATTAAGTGTAACCAAATTTCCAATGTATGTGAACTTAATGAGCACGAGTTGGCTAATACTACATCGCGTATTAAGTAAAAAACACAATACCAGCAGCAACCAATTCACAAGATTCCTACTCCGGAACAGGCAAAACTTGTTTGAGAAAAACATAAAAAGCGCTCGTAATAATGTAACATGTATATTAATGATTCGGTATCATACGGAAGGACGCTGATAACGCCCAAATTATACATGTTTTCTATGGCGTTATTTATATATATTTGATCATTTCTTGTGAACTTTCGATACTTAATTAAGCTTAAATTGCTTATAGGTTCACTTGAAGACACTAAAGACCCAAGCTCAAGAATCTATACACTTTCAGAGGAAAATACAAGAAAAGAAAGATTTCTAGCCAACCTCTGGAGCAGACCTCCAGAGCAGAACTCTGGAGCAGAACTCTAGAGCAGACCTCCATAGCAAACCTCTAGAGCAGACCTCTAGAGCAGACCTCAGGTCCAGACCATCCGAAGGAGGTAGTCACGATTAATTTAATCCTTTAAAGAGACTTGTGATATAAGCACCCGATGCCGGAATGGTACTCCGGAGATAACTGGATGATCGAAGGATGGTTCAGGTCCGAGTCAGTAGCATCGGTGTTGGTCAGACTAGTAGAATAACACGTAGTGACAAAATGACAGACCGAGACCACAATAAGACGTGGTGACAAAAGGACAGGCCAGGACCACAATTCTCTTGTCTTCAAGTGAAGCCTAACTAGTATAAATAGAAGTGGTATTCCCTGAATGATCCACCAGGTTACCCACAACGGACCATACTTACTCTCTTTCTCTCTCTAGTTTCCCTCACTAGAGTATATACCAACATATACCGATACTTACTCTCATGCCGGAGGTTGGTCTCGGATTGAAACCCCGAGGCGAGCTAACGGTGTTATGTCTTAATTTCAGCTAGGGGATGAAGGAGCTGCAACAACCTCCAAAGTATTCGAAGCTGAACCACAATCTTACTCCCAGCTAAGGAGCCGAAAGCGACACCTCCAAAGGAATCAAAGCTGAACCAGATAATTCTTATGTTCGAAGCCCGTTTGCCAAGCCCAAGTGGCCCACGTGAATATGCTTTAACAAAGATATAGTGAATGTGTTGCCCTTGCTTTGCATAAAACGAGGATGTAACCCGCGCTCCGCTGCGGAGCGTGAGATACTAACGTTGCAACAGACCGATAACTCTAAAGGCTATTTTTGAAAATTGCTAAAAAAACAATTGAGTTAACGGTCATTACTTAACGACCGACCCCAAGGACTATTTCATAAATTGTTAAAAAAATAGAAACTAAACTAACGGTCGTTAATTAACAACTGTTAGTGGGGGAGGGGGTATTTTGTAAAAAAAATTTAAAGTGATGGTAGTTTTCGTAATTTGACACATAGTGCGAGGGGCTATCTGTAAATACCAGCGGGTTACGGGTGGGTTTGCGGGTCGAACGGGTGGTTTGCGGGTCGGGAAACGGGCGGGTTGTGTGAGGGTGGTTTCTGGGTCGGGCAGGTGCGTTGCGGGTCGGGTAAACTCGACGAGTTGCGGGCCGGTTTTCCTGATAAATGTTAGTTTACTATAATGGATTTCGAATAAAGATTTCTTTCTTTTGTCTTAACTAGGTGTTTGTTTAAGCTTATATATGGCTTATGAGCTTATTTGTTTTCCAGCTTATATTTCATAAGCCTGAATTATTTGGCTTGTTTTGAGACTTTTGAGCTTATATAAGTTCATTGTGATACGATAAACTTATATAAGTCTCAAAATAAGTATGAAAACTGAGGCTTATGAGATAAAAGCCAAAATTAAATAAGCTCATAAGCCCATTTAAGCTTTATATGTGGGCTTATGAGTTTATTTGATTTCGGCTTATATTTTATAAGTCAAACTTTTTGGTTATTTTTAGACTTGTGGCTTATAAGAATTTAGCATATAAGGGGGTGTTTCTTTTCTTAGTGAGAAAGAATTGTGGGCCCAAATCTTTAATGCATCTTAATTGGGGGAAGCATTAAAGCTTCAATATCCCCAATAAGATGCTAATTAAGAAGTTCATATGGAACCACTTAATTTGGTAAACACTCCTTTCTATAATAAGCCTACAAGTCTAAAAATAAGCCAAAAAATTGAGGCTTATGAAATATAAGCTGAAAAACAAGAGCTCATAAGCTACATATAAGATTAAATAAACACCATAGTCATTTTAGTGGGTGTGTCTTATCATCAAAACTATGTACATGTACGAGACAAATTGTGGAATGTTATACTTCAGACTAGCTTCAGAACAGTAAGCTTGGATAAAAAAAATGTCTGACATTCATTAGTGCATGCAAGGGTTAAAAGAAAACAAATAATCCTCGTCGATCGAGTGTTCTTTGCTATTATTTGAATGTTTGGTTAGCCTGCGAGGATGGCGTCAAGGCTGTCAAGATCGTCAGATCGAGATCCCACATGGGATCGTTTTTGTCTTTGCAAGATCGAGATAGTCAGATTGGATTGAGATCGTAAGATCCTATCAATTTGTCATGTTTTGAAAACAAAGGATAAACGAGTCAAATTGTTTTGCATTTCTACTCAACATCAAAGAAAATTTATATAATATCATCTTGAAGATGTCAAAGTTCAAATTTGAAATACCAAATTAATAGTAAACTACAAAACAGTCAAGTTTCAATAATGACATTAACGATTTAGAAGAATAAAATTACATAACATGAGTCGTAAACGTCTCAAAATATATGAATTATAATACCAAAAGATTCATAGCTTCATACATAAACCACTATTGATCAATCTATTATATGAAGTTGCACGTCTATCTAGACATATGTAAGCGAATACTTCATAAAACAATGATTTTGATAATACAAACACTTGTATATTTGTATATATGAGCACATGTAACATGATTAGACTTGAGACCTATTTAATTGTAAAATAAAATCAATTGTCTAATTATAAGTAATATTATCATGTATACAAGTATATGCTATAATCTAAAAATTTAAAATATCAAGAACAAAAATATCAAGTATGATATAATGTAACACGATCTTTGATCCGAGTGATGAGAAGAAGACTTCGGTATATTATTTCTTGAAATGATGATTTGGGGCAAAGTATGTATAATTTAATAGGAAAATGAAACTCCCCATACCTTGGTCAGGTGAGATTGGGTATTGTTGTTGTTGTAATAAGAAAATGAAACTAAGTTACTTATTTTCTTTTTGGGTTTAAGCAAGAAGTGGTAGGCTAAAAGATAGGAAAAAAACAAAATAGATATGGGTTTAGGTAAACTCGGATCGTCTAGCGATCTTACGATCTTACAATCGATCCCAGGATTTTACATACGATCCTACCCCACATGCGATCCTATGACGATACTACATGATTTTAACTAGTGAGCACGTAAGATCGTACGGTCTTATAAGTTTATTCGCGATCTTAATAGCGTTAAATGACGTCATTAAGCGAGCAAGCTATGACATAATACAAAATTGGAAATTGTATTGTATGAGCATGTGTTATCCAAAAAGTATTTGAAAAATAGAATAAAACGAGATGAAAAACAGTTCGTGCGTTGCGGCGGCGTTATTTTGTAACTTAAGGGTTGATTTATGCTATTTTTTATTCTTAAGGGGGTATTTTTTTTTCTTTTCATAACTAAGAGGTGTTCTCATAGCATGTTTTCTATTTTTCAAATGGTTTTTTGTATTGAATACCGTGAAATGATTAGGTAGTTTAGAGTGTGTTTTGAAAGTATATTTTTTAAATATATATATTAAACTTCACCATTTTTTATAAAATCGTACTTATGTCAGAAGCATTGCAATATTGAGCTCGTTTTGTTCGCAATTCGAAGATATTTTCGCTTGTATTTTATTTATCTGAATGCATCGATGGATATGCGTTATATACGTGATAAATAAAGTTTATTATATAAAAAAGTCATAAATAGTTAAAGTTGAGGGTACGGTTTGTAAGTTTCTTTTTTTCCTATTTATATTAAACTTGAGCATTTTTTATAGAATCGTGCGTATTCAGAAGCATTGCAATATTGAGCTCGTTTTATTCGCAATTCGAACATCTTTTCGCGGGTATTTTTGAGCTGAAAAAAGTCGTAAATAGTTAACAGTTAAGGATCCGTTTTGTAAAGTTTTTTTTCCTTCCATTTTGCGCCGATGGGTTACTTTATTTTTTTAGTTTGGGCCAGATGTTGGGCTAATGGTTTTATCCGTTGTTTTTTACTGCAGAAGATGACAAAATATCATACCGATCTTTAGTATATTGTGTAGTGTTGTCATTGTATAAAAGCGGGCTGATAACATTATCTAATGTATGCGAGTAATCTTAATGTTTTTTTAACCATAAATGAAACTTATTTTTTGCAAGTGTTTGTATTGGGCTTTAATTTGTAAAAATTATTCATTTGCGTCACATTTCAATATCTTTTATTTAATAAAAGAATTATATTATTTCGTAGTTTTTTATGAGATTTGATCTTATAAAAAAATTGGACCAATCAGAACGCTTGATTTTGACACGTAGGCAAAATCGTGCGATCTAATTGATTAAAAAAGTCAAAATTGAATCTAATTTGATAAAAAAATAGAAATTTTGGTGAAAGTATTTGATGGAGAAAAAAACATATAAAAATATATGTATCATATTTGTTAAAACAAAAACTTAAAAAAAAGAGTGTTGTTCCATTTTAGTTGGTGAATATTAACTATAAAGTTAAGCTTCACAAACCAATGGCATGAAAGTAAAGTGACATATTAAGTTCTTTAAAAATGTTTTGTGTAAGTAAAGATAAACAATAAGTAAAAGACACAAAAATAACTTTTTAACGTTTAACTCTTTTTATTAAGAATTATAACCCAATGTATGCGGAACTACAATGGGGATTGAATGACAATGTGTGTGTGTATGTGATCTCTTCACTAACAACTTTGCTTAAACCTAAATTGTTATGCAAAGCTGACTACTATGCTAACCAACTAAGCTCACTCAGGGACTTAGTAGAAATTGGAGGAGTAGGTGTTTGTGAAAGATACGACTTTTAATGCACAAACTTACCTACTCCTTTACAAGTCATTTTCTATTTATACTACTTAGGTAGGGTCATACCCACATGGGTGATAAGTGCGTGTCCCAATGCTGATAGGTTAGTACATATTGTACACCTTTGTCTTTATTATAATTCTATTCTAAGTATGGGACAAACACACTTTCTAAGGTCAGTTGATGACACTGACCTTGTTTTTATACCTTATTCAGGATAGTTTCATTCTTTAGTCTTTTGTCTTCAGGGTCTTTTAGTTGTTGGAGATCGTATGAAGTTCAGTGAGTCTATTGCCACAACTCACTGAACTCATCACCTTCTTTTTTGGCTCAGGCTTCATTCACTGAGAACCGCCTCACTGATTGCTAGTCTTTCTTGTAGACTCAGACTGAGCATCTTGAAGGCAACTCACTGAGTGACTATCCACTCAGTAACTTTGAAGTGTTAAATGTTATTAACACTTAGGATATTTATTCAAATCCCAAGTAAAAGATCATTAGGCACTGAATGGGCCTAACAATCTCTCCCTATTTGGATATAAATATAGCCTAAGTGTTTTTCAGTGTGAGTGAGTAACTACATTAAACATTACAAGGACCCATCATCAATTACAAAAGATAATAAAATTATAACAATACTTAGTCTTAAATGTATCCAACAGCTTCCAACTTCACTTTTTTAGACTGAAGCTTCTCTTGGTCAGTGTGCTTGGCAATCAACATTTTTAGCTTCAGGCAAAATTTGGCATTCTCTAGGGTCTTGATCATTGAGGCTGATAAACGTTAAAAACGTGTCGAAGTAATCTTAAGTATTTCCCGTCAGATGTAAAAATTACTTTAGAAAAAATAATAGTTAATCTTCCGGACTCGTGTCCACGGTGAGAATTGAATTGAGATTCACGTTAATATTTTTCATTTGATGCTTGATTATCTTTTGGTTTGTTTTTTTTATTTTAAACTAATTTTAATATTAAAGATACTATTTTTAAGACTATTAAAAATTATTCTAATTAATTAAACTAAAAAAAATAAGCTAAGAGATCTAAAAGATATAATAAACGAATATGCTTGTCAAGTGAGGTAAAAAGGTCATTAAGTGTAAAATATGGTTTTAGTTGACGAATTAGCACCCGTAAAAATATTATTTTCTCACAACGTTGGATTATTTTGGAAACGGTATTTTATATTGGTTCTAATTACTAGATTTGATGTTTGATTATTTTTTCGGATTTTGCCCTTTAAAATGACCAAATAAGAAATCTAAATAATCCGTAAATTATTAATCCATAAATCCCTTTTAATTTCACACTTAATTTACTAATTACTACTCACTAAGCATACCAACAAAGCTAGGAATAATCAAATTAACAAGCATAAACATTTTTAAGCTAATTAATAAACTACTACTACTAATGAGAGAAAAAGAGAAGAAAGTAGAACTCGATTGAAGAAAATAAAGACGAATTTAAACCACCCGATCTTATAAACCTAATTAAACACTAAAGTTTATAACTTTATTAAGTTCTAAATAACTAACTAGCTAGTAAAATTTTAAAGTTTAATCACTAAGTAGCTAAGTAAAATCTAAAAAGATTAAAACTTTAGTAGTAAAACAAGCTTATAAGACCCATAAGCTCCTCGCCTAAGTGTTGGATCAATTTCATCAACATTAAAACAATCAAAGTTATGATATACAATATTAATAAGCTAGAGATTATACTAAAGAAAATAAGCTAAAAAAATGAAAACTTTAGATCTAAATCCATCCGAAACCTAGGTGTTCTACTCCGAAGAGTGAACGGGAATCGGGTATAATTAAGGAGTAGATCTAGAATAATAAGCTAAAATAAAAAGCTACAAACTTTAAGCTAAAACAAATGATAAAAAGACAAACTTAGAAAATAAGCTACTTGAAATAAACTATAAGAAATAAGCAACTATTAAAAAGCAATAAACTTTAAGATAGAAAATAAGCTAAAAAGATAATAAAGACATAAGCTTGGAAAAATAAGCCAACCAAAATAAGCTAAATGAGCTTATACGAAAAGCTTTAGAAAGTAAATATATGAAATAAGCCAAATCAAGTAAGATATAAATAAGCTACCCGAAAATAAGCTAATCTCAATAACCTAAAATAAGCTATATGGAAAAGCTTATTTGGAAATAAGCTAGAAAAGAAAATAAGCAAGAGTAATAAGCATAAAGTAACACCAACCTTCATAAAAAAGCATTTTCATTAAACAATAATAATCCAAGACAATAAGTCAAAACAATAAGCTTCAATCAGCCTTTACAATAAGCCAAACCTAAACTAAAACTACTCCTAAAACTAACCTACTCCTAATAAGCTACTATGTGTAAATGAGAAAAGACCTACAATCTAACAAATCAATCGGCTGAAAGTGAGGCTTCTTATAAAGCCCACTTAAGTTGGGGGTATATTGGTCATTTTGCCCTCTTGAAACCCTCTTAATTTTGATAATACCAGGGATGCCCTCGGATCACGCGTTTTTGCAAGCTGTATTTTCTGTTTGAGCCAATCACCCATTGACACGTACACTTCGAGAACCTCCTATCATTGCCAATCATTGGCTCGGACTCCCAACCTCGTACTGACACGTTTAAGGACACGTGTCAGCCTCCCATTGGCTGAATACCACGTACCAATTATTAGCCTGAAACCTCATACTGACGAACCTGCAACATCGTACCTGCCGAACCTGCAACCTCGTACCTCGTACACCTGTAAGTCAGACGTGTCAGAACCTGCCACGTGGCAGGCTGTTATAGGAAAGCCGCCATCACGTGTCAGAGGTGGGTCCCACCTGTAACGTCATTGTTGACGTGGAAACCACGTCATCAGCCATGTCAGTAAGTGGGACACACTTGCTGACGTGGCAATCAACGAGTAACGTTGACTGTTGACTCGTTGACCGGTCAACAGGTCAACGCTAAACCAGGTCTGGATCGGTTCGGGTATGGATTCGGGTCGGGTCTGTTTCTGGGTCAGGTCGCCACGTGGCACCACCTGAGTGGGCCACGTGGCAAGCGAGGAATAATCCTCAGCTATGTCAAGGCTGGGACTCGAACCTGAGGTGTCTAGGTGAGGAACTAAGGGTTCAAGCTTTGCCAGCTGCGTTAAGCATAGTTTCAACATTTATATAGAACTATAATACATTTAACCCCTTTTTGGCTAGTGGCAGTTCATATTAAATAAAGATTGGTCAAAATGAATTTTGACCAGTTCACATAAGGAGATTTAGGAGGGTTCAAAATATGAGGAAAGTACTGATGGACTCGTAATTTCATGCTCTTTCCAATGGAGTGCTCGGGGACTTTTTACAGGTTCGTTTGAATCTCGATAAACGTGAAAACGTCATTGAAACTCACCCGAAAATTATCGTTTTTGCTTTGTTTTCAATCATTTGTACCTGCAAGACATAATAACACATACAAACATATTTGCAATATAATTACTCATATTTTATGGTTATTAGTCCGTTTTAGAGTGTTTTTCAGGGCTAAAATGATGTGTGTTTAAGAGCACATCAAATTCCCCCACACTAAGCTATTGACGGTCCCACACGCAATGTTTATAATACACGCTAAGAAAGAAATAATTTTTATAACCCCTCACATCAAACAAGAATAGAAAAGGTCCATTAAGAGGGAATAAAAATCATTTGTTTCGAAAGCTTCCTGTTTTAACCACTTATACAATAATAGATAAAAAACTAAGATAAAATTTTAATAAAATTATTTAAAAGGCTTAAAGAACAGGAGTTCGTCATCCTTGATTTTCATAATCCCCGAACCAAGCTCAAAACGAAATCACAGCTCAATATAAAATTAGATGCTAACACTACTCATAAATGTTAATTGTGTAAACGTAGCTACTTTTCGCTCCTTTATTCCTAATTTCCTCTAAGGATTTTATTTAGAAAATATATAGTGAAATGAGATCACTTATTTCAATAGATTAAGGTCTTATTATCATAAAGGACACCGGTTTAAACCACAATTAGTTTGAAATCCTTTCCTAAAGAGACGATATGCTGAGAATAAAGTCTAATTAAGGTTCTAATTTCACATGATTAAGTGGTTATCCTTTTTATTTCATCCGAAACAACTCAACTATGAGTCCAGAGATGGAGGCTTTATTTAGATAACCCCGGAGTCAAAATTTGGCTTTATTATTATCATTATAGCAATAATATTAGCCCTCGGTCATTTAAACAACTACAACATCAGGAGCGAACCCACCAAAAATAATAGTCTTATTTCGACCTCAGGAAATAGCAAACTTTTATCAGTCTCAGATTATTATTATTATTACTTCCACCCTTTAAACAACTGAGACATCGGGAGCGAACCGACAAGAAACAGTAGTCTTATTTCAGCTTCAGTTTATTATATTTCATTATTATAGCCAAATTTCAAGTCAAGCGGTCTTTTAACTACCTAGACAACAGGAGCGAGCCGTCAGGAATCGGTAGCATATTTCCCCACAACACTGACAGAACCTCGATGTGTACCTTACTTTCATCAGAAGGAATCTCTAAAAAGGGATTATAAACTAAGAATCGTAAAAACCAAGCAACTTTATTTATTGAAAATTATTTTATTATTTTTATAGAATTTAAGTTGATGGGAGCAAAGAGCCACAATTAACCTCTATGAGCTCTAAAGAGATCCAACTACTCCACGCTTAGCATCTAACTTATATTCAACTCTATCATTTTTCGTTCTTTGCAAAAATTTTAAGTCTTGCAAACGCTTAGTCTTGAAAGCTAAGGGGAAAGCTAGAGTGCAATACTCGGTCAAATCAGAATCTCCCTAGTTAGCCTACGTGTCTACTTATTTATACATATTTTTATATCATTTTTTTATTTATTCATCATTTTTTAATTATTTTTTTAAATAATAAAATAAAACAATATATTGGTCAAAACGGGGTTGCGTAGGACACAGACAGGCACAAGTATGATCATTTCGATAGAAATCCAGCCCACACTTAGAACTGAACATTGGCCTTAATGTTCAAAAATGTCGGGTGCCACTCCCACACTTAAGGACGAAAAAGGTAAATGCTAAAAAATTTCAAGTGTGAAAAGGGAAACAATAATATATATATGACCAAGATAGAAGATTTCCCTAGATATAATCAAGAAAATGATCAGAGACCGAGTGATTGGAGGATTGAAAACAAGCATGGTGGTCTTCACGATCATAGGGAATCCTGCAAGCAAAAACAGGTACCACAAAACACAACATGGAGAGAAGCACTCCCCCACACTTAGGCTAATAATACACCTCACTTATTCAAAATAAAAATAAAATAGATAGATAACACGGGTTGCCTCCCGAGAAGCGCTTGTTTTTGTTTAAGTCTTTAGCTTAACTCTAGTGTTACTTACTTTTAATTTCATAGTCAAATCCATCACTCAATGTGAGGTGAGGATGGTAATAGTGATGCATTACCTCCTTCAGTGAGTATGCAGCAAGACGGGGTGATGGCCTATGATGAAAACCAAAAGAAGGGGTCTCTATCACCCTCGTCTACCCACTGGCCGAGTCAAGGAGAAAAAAGGATAAAATATTTCCACCTTCCTTAAGCTAAATTGCTTAGAAGCGAGGGGTGGTGTAACAAGTAGGGTGGACTTTTTAGGTAACACTGCAGGAGTGGGATCAGAGAATGTCTCTTCGATAAGCAGATGTTCCAAAAATAGAATGCCTCCCTTTGAATGGTAATACCCATCATCAATTTCAGTTGGAATTGAATCGTCTAGGCCGATCTCAGCGGTAAGCTCCTCCAAATTTAAGTCACTAGTCTCTAAGGATCTAGACACCGAGTCAGGATTACCTAAAGGTTCATAATTCAATGGTGCTGACTTGTGAGGGTCCAGGCTACTAATGTCCTCAAACTCCTCATCAAAAAGCGGATTACCATTATATAAGGTATAATTATCATTAAAGTCGAAGAGAGAGTTTGAGAAAGTCACATCATAAGATCTAGGTTTTGAATCATCACCTAAAGGCTCATCAGACATTCGTTTGGTAGAACTTGAATGTTTGACTAAATAACTAAAAAGTTGCTTAACCAAATGTCTAGGTAAGTCAGCTATATCCTCGTTCTCCATCAAAAAGTCGACTACATATTCTCCTAGAGGCGAATTGATATCAAAATTTTCTTCCCTAACATCAGTGGTGGGTAAAGGTGTATTAACAAGCATATCACACTCTAAATTACTATCCGATGTCACCTCAGACTCCCTTGGGATTGGGACAAGACCATCAATACTAGACTTTATGAATTTGTCATTTTCCCTTGCGGGAGTAGTGCTAATAACCTCATCCCCCATTAAGAGGGTGTTTGCAGGTTCCATGGTAGTCAAGAAGGGTAGAGATGGTGTATATGCAGGAGTCACCTCAATATCGTCATCGCTCTCCTCATAAACGAAAGAATTAACTAGAGGCTCAGGGGTAGGAGTACCAAGATTCATCATCATACTAAGCTCGTGGAGACTCATCTCATGAAGAGGCGGATGAACGATAGGGTACTACAGAGGTTGGTTAAAACCGGATGAGTCAAAATTGTTATAAGAATTGGATTCATAGAAAACTGGGTTCCTCAATTGGAAATTAAAACTATCATGAAGTCCTCCACAGTACTCACAATAGTGAAACTGCTGTGGCAAACTCATAGAATAATATGGAAATTGATCATTACTAAAGTTTTGATTGCTACACGTGTTTGACAATCAAATCCATAGTGAGGACTATGTCACGGGGTCATCGTTTCAACACCGCGTGGTGTCCTCTACTCGATAAGGACCAGCCATCCATCCTGCGTATGATAGAGGTTAACTGGTTTCGTCCTTCCTTAGACTCATCAGGGGAGCGGCCCCAACTCCCGACCAGTGTAGTGCCATATCGAGTCCTCCACTCGTGGCACGTACTACACCCTTACCGTTGGGGTACTCCAACAAGACCAACCAAAATAAACCAGCAACCCTCGCATTCATGTACGCCTTCTAAGCAGAACCCGACCCTTCAGAATTTGGCTCGTGACATTCTCCCACCACCATTTCATGCACGACCTCGTGCATGGTCATTCGCACCGACGAACGACATCCTTCGAATGACTTGAATTTTCTCTGGCTTCGCGGCTTAAAGGGACATTCGACTTTCAACTCTTTGGGTCCCAGCGTGCAGCGACTACACTTTAGTCCATTACTCTTTCTGGCGACTTAAGATCCAGTGTGCAACGACTGTTATCCACCATTTGGATTAGTCCATTACTCCTTCTGGCTTCCATCGAATACGATATTGTAAACTCTACACAACATCATGTTGAATCTTCAACATCCTGAGAACACACTCCCACCACCTTTGCGCAGCCAACACTTTTAAGAACTTTTTAGGAGAACAACTTGAACGATTCTGCTTCGGTCCACCTCGGTCCAGCCTGGCTCTTATACCACTTGTCACGGGGTCATCGTTTCGACCCCGCGTGGCGTCCTTTACTCGATAAGGACCAGCCATCCATCCCGCGTATGATAGAGGTTCACTGGTTTTGTCCTGCCTTGGACTCATCAGGGGAGCGACCCCAACTCCCGACCAGTGTAGTGCCATATCGAGTCCTCTACTCGTGGCACGTACTACACCCTTACCGTTGGGGTACTCCAACAAGACCAACAAGAATAAACCATCAACCCTCGCATTCATGTACGCCATCCAAGCAGACTCCGACCCTTCAGAATTTAGCTCGTGACATCCACAGTACTCACAACAGTGTAACTGCTATGGCAAACTCATAGAATAATATGGAAATTGATCATTACTAAAGTTTTGATTGCTACACGGGTCCTGCTCATAGACAAGCGGGGTCCGTGTTTGACAATCAAATCCATAGTGAGGACTACCTCCACACAACTCACATGAGTATGTCTCATATTGGTGCTGTGAAGGTTGGTTGAAGAAGTTGGGTATTTCATTATAAGAATAAGGATTTGGGTCATAGACAAACTCATTTCCGAATCCTACACTGCTACAACCAGGACAATTTTCACCATTAAATGAACCTCCACACCACGAGCAACTATGTTGAGCAATATATCATTCCACAGTACGGGCCAACTCCGCGAAAGCCGCTTGTAGAGCTTCCATAACGATAAAGAATTAAACGGAATAAGAGGGTAGAGAAGATAAGAATTAAATGAAATAAGAGGATAAATGAGAATATTTTTGAAACTTTTTATATGTATATATAAAAAAAAGTAGAATTGTAAAATATTTTTGGATTTTATATAGATAATAGAAAATAATAAAAATAAAGTCGAAATGGAAAATATTTTTGATTTTTTTATATTTATTTTTTATAAATACGAAAATAATCTTTCAAAAGAAAGGATCTTCAAGGCACTAACTCGAAACATAACGCAAAAATCGTACAATCCTCCCCGGCAACGGCGCCATTTTGATAAACGTAAAAAACGTGTCGAAGTAATCTTAAGTATTTCCCGTCAGATGTAGAAACTACTTTAGGAAAAGTAATACTTAATCTTCTGGAGTCGTGTCTACGGTGAGAATTGAATTGAGATTCACGTTAATGTTTTTCGTTTGATACTTGATTATCTTTTAGTTGGTTTTTTTTTATTTTAAACTAATTTTAATATTAAAGATACTACTTTTAAGACTACTAAAAATTATTCTAATTAATTAAACAAACAAAAATAAGCTAAGAAATCTAAAAGATATAATAAACGAATATGCTTGTCAAGTGAGGTAAAAAGGTCATTAAGTGTGAAATATGGTTTTAGTTGACGAATTAGCACCCGTAAAAATATTATTTTCTCACAAAGTTGGTTTATTTTGAAAACGATATTTTATATTGGTTCTAATTACTAGATTTGATGGTTGATTATTTTTTCGGATTTTGCCCTTCAGAATGACCAAATAAGAAATCTAAATAATCCGTAAATTATTAATCAATAAATCCCTTTTTAATTTCACACTTAATTTACTAATTACTACTCACTTAACAAGCATATATAAGACTACTCACTAAGCATACCAACAAAGCTAGCAACAATCAAATTAACAAGCATAAACATTTTTAAGCTAATTAATAAACTACTACTACTAATGAGAGAAAAAGAGAAGAAAGTAGAACTCGATTGAAGAAAATGGAGATGAATTTAAACCACCCGATCTTATAAACTTAATTAAACACTAAAGTTATAACTTTATTAGATTCTAAATAACTAATTAGCTAGTAAAGTTTTGAACTTTAATCACTAAGTAGCTAAGTAAAATCTAAAAAGATTAAAACTTTAGTAGTAAAACAAGCTTATAAGACCCATAAACTCCTCACCTAAGTGTTGGATCGATTTCATCAACATTAAAACAATCAAAGTTATGATAAACAATATTAATAAGCTAGAGATTATTCTAAAGAAAATAATCTAATAAAATGAAAAGTTTAGATCTAAATCCACCCGAAACCTAGGTGTTCTACTCTGAAGAGTGAACGGGAATCGGGTATAATTAAGGAGTAGATCTAGAATGATAAGCTAAAATAAAAAGCTACAAACTTTAAGCTAAAACAAATGATAAAAAGACAAACTTGGAAAATAAGCTACTTGAAATAAACTATAAGAAATAAGCAACTTATAAAAAGCAATAAACTTTAAGATAAAAATTAAGCTAAAAAGATAATAAAGACATAAGCTTGGTAAAATAAGCCAACCGAAATAAGCTAAATGAGCTTATTCGAAAAGCTTTAGAAAGTAAATATATGAAATAAGCCAAATCAAGTAAGCTATAGATAAGCTACCCGAAATTAAGCTAATCTCAATAACCCCAAAATAAGCTATATGGAAAAGCTTATTTAGAAATAAGCTAGAAAACAAATAAAAGAAAATAAGCAAGAGTAATAAGCATAAAGTAACACCAACCTTCATAAAAAAGCATCTTCATTAGACAATAATAATCCAAGACAATAAGTCAAAACAATAAGCTTTTACAATAAGCCAAATTTCAAACAAAAACTACTCCTAAAACTAACCTACTCCTAATAAGCTACTATGTGTAAATAAGAGAAGACCCCTACAATATAACAAATCAGTCGGCTGGAAATGAGGCTTCTTATAAAGCCCACTCAAGTTGGGGGTATATTAGTCATTTTGCCCTCTTGAAACCCTCTTAATTTTGATAATACTAGGGATGCCCTCGGATCACGCATTTTTGTAAGCTGTATTTTCTCTTTGAGCCAATCTCCAGTTGACACGTACTCTTCTAGAACCTCGCATCATTGCCAATCTTTGGCTCAGACTCCCAACCTTGTACTGACGCGTTTAAGGACACGTGTCAGCTCCCATTGGCTGAATACCTCGTACCAATGATTAGTCTGCAACCTCGTACTGACGAACCTGCAACATCGTACCTGCCGAACCTACAACCTCGTACCTCGTACACCTGTAAGTCAGACGTGTCAAAACCTGCCACGTGGCAGGCTGTCATAGGACAGCCGCTGCCATATGTCAGAGGTGGGTCCCACCTGCCAGTCATTGCTGACATGGCAGCCACGTCATCAGCTATGTCAGCAAGTGGGACCTACTTGCTGACGTGTCAGCTGATGTGACAGTCAATGGTCAACGTTGATAGTTGACTGTTGACTGGTCAATGGGTCAACGTTGACAGGGTCTGGATCGGGTCGGGTCTGGATTCAGGTCAGGTCAGGTTTGGATTTGGGTCGGGTCGCTACGTGGCAAGTGAGGAATAATCCTTAGCTATGTCAAGGCTGAGACTCGAACTTGGGGTGTCTAGGTGAGGAAACGAAGGGTGCAAGCTTTGCCAGTTGCGTCAAGCATAGTTTCAATAATTATATAGAACTATAATACATTTAACCCCTTTTTGGCTAGTGGCAGTTCATATTAAATAAAGATAGGGCAAAATGAATTTTGACCGGTTCACATAAGGAGATTTAGGAGGGTTTAAAATATGAGGAAAGTACCAATGGACTAGTAATTTCGTGCTCTTTCCAATGGAGTGCTCGGGGACTTTTTACGGGTTCGTTTGAATCTTGAATAAACGTGAAAACGTCGTCAAAACTCACCCAAAAATTATCATTTTTGCATTGTTTTCAATCATTTATACATGTAAGACATAATAATACATACCAAACATATTTGCAATATAATTACTCATATTTTATGGTTATTAGTCCATTTTAGAGTGTTTTTCGGGGCTAAAATGATGTGTGTTTAAGCGCACATCAGAGGCCATTACTAAGTGTGATACTAGAGAATCCACTCCAACTTTGTGAATATCGTTCCATCTTTGAAAGGCTTGATCACCAAACACATCAGTGAAGAAGATCACATACTCTAGTTCTTTAATGACCATATTGTTTATAAATGGAACACCTTCAGGGAGACTTCTATTGCATTCAAACCCAGGTACTTTGATTTCTGGTTCTAACTCCATGTGCTTCCTCTTTCTTCCTGAGGATTAGGATGGAGCTTGTTCAGGGACAGGAGCAGGGAGAGCAGACTGAATTCTAAGTTCTTTAGGTATCTTTTTCAGTCTTTCATACCTCTTTCCCAAGGATGTTATCAGATCTTTAACAATGGTGTTCTTTTTCTTCTGAATGATTAGACCTAATTCATCCAACTTAGTTCTAAAATCAGAGAACTTGAATGGGATATGAACCTGAAAGTTTCTCATGGCATTATTTTTAAAGACTGTGAGCACTGCTAGTTTGGAGTTAGGATGAATTTGGACATATGTGATAGGCTCTGGCTTGAGTTTGTTGGAGATAGTCCACATGTACTGCTCAGCTCTTTTTTTGTTTAACTACATCAGTCTCTTGACCATTTTGTGAATGCTCTCTCT
>BQNB010001933.1:14149-94273 GCA_026074375.1 Tanacetum coccineum | reverse complement strand
ATTTAACATGAAATAGTAACTGAGATTATGTCTTTGTTTTCATTCGACATGTCTTTTTTGTGTGGTGAAGATGGGTTGTAGTTTTTAATTTAGGAGGATGGGAATTAGGTTGATATGGTTTTGGTGTTGGTTTGTTGTTGTCGTTAATGTAAAAATGAAATTGAGTCACACTCGGTCATAACCGAGTTGACTCGGTTGTTGTTGATGTAGGTTACAGGTTTTACTCACTGTTCTTTCTTTTCATTTCAGAAACCAAAAACCATGTTATGAAACCGAAACCATGTTACAAAACCTCATACGTAACCTCATTCGTAACCTCTTCATACGTAAGCACTTTCCGAAACCATCCGTACGAAATCAAAACCGTGTACGAAACCATCATATGAAACCTCCATACGTAACCATCATACAAAAGTGTACCAAAAACCGTTACCGAAACCGAAACCACATACGTAACCTAACTTTTGTAAATTTACTTTCGGTAACCAACTTTCCGTAACCATTTACGAAACTGTTTCGAGAGTGGTTTCTGAAACCTTTCATGCTTGTGTTTTTCAATAATTAGTCAATGAATTAGGTTGTAAAAAACTATTATGAGTTGTTAAGCATGTGATTGGGTAAACAATATACAGTTTTTGACTGTTTGATCGTTTTACAACTGTTAAGCACGTAAAAAATATATAAGCGATACTATTTTGGGTGGATTTGGAGTTTGTTGAACTGTTTATGGACTGATTTGATTATTTTGGACTGATATGAACGATGAAAAACTGTTTCGGACTGTGTCGAACCAAAAAAGCACCAAATAAGCATCGAATAATCCAAAACTATTCAAATAATCACATCGAAAAAGCTAAAAAAAACATCACGAATCACCTTATGGCTCTTGATACCACTTGTAGTGATCAAAGATCCACTATCTTGGGAGGTCGGGAAAACTCAAAATATGAATAAGTCATTTTAGAGAGAGAAAGTACTTATATTGAATGATTAATGACATATTACAAATGGGAGGTTCACCCCTCTAAGGAAGATTAGAGGGGTTTATATAACCCTTACACAAGCCATCTTTGGCAATATTACAATTCTAGTCCTTGTGTTTTAGGCTATAGATAAACTAAAGTAATTCTCGTAAATGACGCCACATTTTTAATCCTAACAAGACTATCCAACACGAGACGAATTAGAACAAGAAACTCCTACAATTTATCACTTCGTATCAGTCCTCTCCGGAGTATATTTTGGATCAACAAGGATCGGCATAGA
Source organism: Tanacetum coccineum (assembly GCA_026074375.1). Taxonomy (NCBI): domain Eukaryota; kingdom Viridiplantae; phylum Streptophyta; class Magnoliopsida; order Asterales; family Asteraceae; genus Tanacetum; species Tanacetum coccineum. The sequence goes on along the minus strand of BQNB010001933.1, from coordinate 93,007 downwards.
ACCAGGACAACAAGAAACAGTGAGAATCAATTACTGCACCAATTTTTTAATTTATTCACATTTTCCAGAAAAGATTAACGAAACACAACAAAAGGTAAGAGCAAGATTTGAAGAACAATTTAAAAGTTTCTCTAGACAGCTTGCATTCCTTCAAGAAGACTTCAAAATTCTACTATGCAAATACCTATCTCAAGCACCAAGACACCATTGTGAATATTGTTCAAGAGATACAGAAATGATGAAATAAGTCAAAAAGATCAATCATGAGCCAGGAATTATTAATTCCACTTGTTTACAAGTAATAATGTTACTTTTTTAGTGCGGTGTGATGTGGTTTGTATTCTAGCAATAATGTAGATAAAATAATGTAAGGCTTGTCGGCCACCTAGTCCTGTAGCAATAATGTAATATAAGCAATAATGTAAAACCTGTCAGCCATCTAGTTTTGTAGATGTTACTATTACATCTACTTTATCTATGTATTATTAGAGGCCTCGCCTCATGAAATAAAGTGTTTAATATTTGAGTTTAATCTAAGATTGTTTTCTCTTTCTATCTGTTGAAACGTAATTGTTTCTGAATAGCATATCATATCCTGATTACAATACAACATTCATTATCACCATTTGACAAATTCATCATCATTCATAATAACTAAAAATTTCTGGCCCATGCACATGTACATCTCGTCGTGTGTTTTTCAATAGTTTGCGACTTCTTTCTATTAACATTGTTATACTTTGTAGTTTTTTTAGAGGGCATCAAATCTTTTAACTTCTTATATACAACAACTCATGCTACTATACCTGGTCGTAAACCCCCCAACAACCCCTAATAGATTAACAAATTTTTTGCAGTAGGTGATTCTCACTTTGTCTTGTTGTCTAGGTTTGTGTAGCTATCTACCTATCTTCGATGATCCCATGTATACTCCGGTGAGTGCAATACTAGGTGATCAATTATAGGAGTTATTTGCTCTATTTTATCTCTTGTGGATACTCTTTATTTCTCACTCCAAGTTGTGCTACTATAATGCAAGCCGAGCTTAGGAACAATGATGAAATTAAACTCTATCAGGTATGTTTTCTTACGCTGCTAGAGTATATAATATGAATACTTCTAGTTATACTTGATCAATTCTTCATAACAGGAAATACAATTTAAGCAATGTGTTAAGTGTGAACACCTTGACAAGGAAGATTCATTTAGGTTTACCGAGGTATTGTCTCTGTAGAAATCAAAGAGATAATAGTTAAAATATATTAATCAGATTCACTAAATAATGATAATTACAAAACATTATATAGAAACTAAATTGACCTAATGATGCAGTTCTGCCTTCACCATATGTCATGTTTTGTAGTTTTGTCGTTTACGTTATATTTATCTTATATCCCACATCGCCTTATAAGGCTAACATGTAAGCACTCCTTGATAACGCCTAAATTATACATGTTTCTATGGCCTTATTTATGTTTATTTTATCATTTCTCGTGAACTTTTGGTACTTAATCCAGCTTAAATTGCTTATAGGTTCACTTGAAGACTCTAAAGACTCAAGCTCAAATATCTACACACTTTGGAAGGCGAATACAAGAAAAGAAAATTTTTTATTTAAAAGTTCAAGAAGTTCGCCGCACTTTCTAAAAAGTTCGCCGCACCTTCCTATGAAGCCTCTAAAACCGGTGAACCTATATCTTTGTTCGCCTCACTTTTCCTAAATTCAAAAGAATTAAAGTCTAATAAATGCACATGCATTAACTCAGCCACACTTCCAGTCAAAACATTAAATGACCATCGCATTAACTCCTCAAGTGCGCAACACTTAATTCCAAAACCGGCGCACTTTCTCATCGAAAACGGGCGGGAAGAAGTAAAAGCGAAGATCAGAAAATCCGTTCTTGAGGGTGAACGGTCATCTCTGATGAACCAACCGGATCGCCAAGGACTTTGTTGCTAAACCTATTATCGTGGATATATTGGGATGAGGACGATGAGTAATCCTTTTTGATGACAATTATCAAAAAATTAGAGGAAGAAAATAATGTGTCATTTCCGGGTTGTATGTAGGTGTAAAAGAAGAATCGATGCTAGTTTATGATACCGATATTGAAGATGTCATTGACGAGGAAAAAGGATTTGTTGGGAAAGGAGGATTTGGTGGGGAAGAAGACAACATCGAAGACGTTGTAGTTGTGGCTAATGATCTTTGTTCTTCAATGATCCAAACTACTTTAAGTGCTGATTTTAAGGAAGACATCAATACAAAATCACATGAGTTGAGGTCGTTTGGAAAAAATATTATTATCAAGGTTAGCCAAAGTTCGTTGATTCGTAAAAAATATCAAGAATGGTATTTGAAAGTTGCACCCATGGTCGATAAGTTCGGTTTTAAGACGATCAAGGTTCGAGGTCGAGTCATTATAAAGAAAGAGAATTTGATGCCGGGGATGCTACGAGTACAAGGGACGAGTGAGGCAAACTCGAGGACGAGTTTTTTTCAAGTGGGGGAGAATGATGCAGTTCTGCCTTCACCGTATGTCGTGTTTTTTAGTTTCGTAGTTTACGTTTATATTTATCATATATCCCACATCGCCCTAGAAGGCTAACATGTAAGCACTCTTTCTCCTGTAAAAGGATGTGGAAGGGTATATTTAATGATAAAAGTATTAATGGTTTTGATATTGATAATAAAACTTGCTAAGCAATATTCTTGGCGGTTTTTGCTAAGAATCTCCTAATAATCGGTATTCGTTTGAATCAACGATTGTTGGAAGAATCAATCCTGGTATTCGTGTGAATCAACATGATCGATTTATGTTATCTCGTCAATTTCCAGCGGGCCAATCTTCTTAGCTAATAATTTATTATACTCACGCAAAGTCACCCACTTCAAAATCCACGCAAAGTCACCCACTTCAAAATTCACATGTCACCGCTTTTGATCCGCATCTTGCTTGTACTTGGAGTTGGCTCGAACCAAGTTGTCATGAACAACTTTATGAACTTCATCTCCCATCTCCAACTCGTATTCAAATTGGGAAAGGGTTAATAGAGTACTAGTGGGTTTGTTGACTAATTCTTTGGGTTTATTCAATATCAAGGTTATCTTCACACCACCAAACATGAAACTATAAGTCTTAGCTCTCCCATTATGTGTCGTGTTGCGATCATACTCCCAAGGTCTACCCAACAATAAGTGATAAGCATCCATGGGCACCATATCACACCAAACACTATCTTTATAGGTTGTTCCCATAAAAAAGTAACAAGGGCTCGCTTGGAAACAGTTACCTCACCACCTTCCTTAAGCCATTGTAACTTGTAAGGTTTAGGAAGAATCTCAGTTTTCAGTCCCAATTTTTGAACCACCTCTTCAGCTATCAAATTATCACAACTCCCTGGGTCAACCACAAAGATGCAAACCTTACCCAAAATAGTACAAGTTGACTGAAAGATGTTGTGCTTGAGCCAATCATCGCCAATAGCCTGTGGTGTCAAGCAGGAGCGCCTTACCATCAAATTCACCCCTACATCTCCACTCATAATATCTTTTTCATATTGATCATCATCAAATACGTAGTTTTTTAGTTTGCGTTTATATTTATCTTATATCTCACATCGCCCTAGAGGCTAACATGTAAGCACTCCTTCTCCTATAAAAGGATTTGCAAGGGTATATGATGTAAGATATAGTTAATGTTTTGATATTGATAATAAAGCTTTGCTTTAATCAATCTATTCTTGGCCGTTTTTGCTAAGAATCTCCTAATAATCGGTATTCGTTTGAATCAACGATTGTTGAAAGAATCAATCCTGGTATTTGTGTGAATCAACAAGATCGATTTGTGTTATCTCGTTTATGGGCGTGTGGGCCTTTATTATCTAACATTCCCCCTCAAACTTACAATACCGCAGCGATGAACATTGGGAGTTTGCCAAAAATAAAATAAACAAAAAACCGAAAACAAATACAAAGCGGAACGTCCCAGAGTGTAGACTCAGTGCTATACGAAGTCTTAATCCGATGCAATCTAAACTGTAACAAGGCGATATCAGTCAAGCCTCAAACAGACAGACCAAATTCATTGCAAAACCAAAATCAGATCAACATAAATACAGAGATGAATGGGAGCAGATCATGCAGGTGCAGAGCACAGAATCACGCAAACACGAAGATGGACAAGAGCAGATCAGGCAGGTGCAGAGCACATAATCACACAAATACGGAGATGAACGAGAGCAAATCAGGCAGACAGATTCTGGCAGACAAACAAATTCAGGCAGACAGCAGAGAGATTCGAACAGAGGTAGACGAAGAGCAGATTCAGGCAGACAATAGACAGACATCAGATCAGACATCAGATTCAGACAACAGATTCTGACAGACAAAAGCAGACAGAGCAGAACCATAACAAAATCGGGCGGAACCAAAAGTAACCAAATGCATAAGCGGGAAGAATCTGAGCAAATCGGATTGAGACCAAAACATTTGTTGATGTCGAGATGGCTACACAAAACAACTTACAATACATAGATCTGAATTAGTTAAGACTATAACATCATCATACTCATACCAATACCAATATTAATTCTAATTCCAATGCCACAACAAACCAAACTATTAACCAAATATCTAATGGAATAAAAACAAAAAAGCTATCAGATCATAATACTGTAACACCCCCAAAATCGGGTCACAGCGGAAAGGTAACAATGGGTCTACGACAAAAAAAAAAGGTTTAACAAAAATAAAGAATATGAGAAAACACCTTAAATGGACGTTAAAAATAAGTTTCATTCGATGTCATTTAAAATATCATGAAGTTACACGTATAGGATCCCTAGTTTTTATTTTAAAAGACATTAAAGATTTTATAGGACAAAAGTTTTATTGAATTTAAGAAATCAAATCCCCTAATAGATATCCGCACGGCTCCCATACCAACGCTTAGACCTCAGCACGCTGAGATTAAAACATGTTAAAAAACGACCACAAAATTGTGAGTGAATTCATAGTTTATCACTAGGTAATAGCGTGGACCACAAGATTTAAGTAATAAAGACTATTAAACACATCAATAGTCCAACACATTGTATATTTGCCCTAAGCTCAAGACACGCTGAACTTAACGTAATAAAACAGTAAATCAAACCAGGTAACGCGACGGTTTTGGCCCCAACACGGATACAGATGTTACAAAAAACATCCTACGAATTTTCTCAATACAGATGTTGCCAAACATCCTACGAATTTTCTTCAAATGTTAAATGCGTCAATGGTCAACTAGAAACCACAAGCCTAGACGGGGATGGTCCAGTCCCATAGATCTAATCCATAACACTTTAAGCACGGATAACCCAGGCATTGTAATTTAACTGTTCATGATAAAAGAGGACTAAAATGGCAATACGGTAACTTAGGCAATAATGTAATTAGGAAATAGCATACAGTTTTGAAAACACTTGTGTCCAAAAGAAATCAAGCATGTAATCTCCCCCGAATTTAAAAAAAACAAGAGTTAGAAAATTTGGGCTAACGAACATCACCTATAGTGAATGGTTAATCAACAAGTATTCACAATAGAAAAATGCGTCACGAAGGAATCCGAAGGCAACCTAATCCAATATAGGTCGTATAAGTACTAAACACTTTGATTATTTATAGGTCGTATAGCTCATTATACTATCGTTCGGGCTATCATAATTAAGAGGTCATGTAGTGAACGTATGAGGAGCTAGGACACTTTAAATCGTAAATCCAACAACTCGTCGATACGCCACCCCGAAGAGGCCTCATTATGAAACTCCCTAGTAATATAGTACTTTGATAAACTAATACCACATATAGGTCTATATAGCTCAATCACCATCTAATTGTTTTGGTAAAATTGTGTTTAATAAGTTAAAACGTTTATAATTACTGTTTTAGTAAAACTAGCATAACTTTCGCGTTTTAAGCCCGATTTTAACGTTTCTTATTGCCCACAGCTTTACGAATTAAGACAAGTTAACACAAATTTATCTTTTTGAACTATATTTGAACTTCTGTGAACAGTAACTTTTACTGTTCACACAATACCCTAATATAATTGTTATCGTTCTCGGTTATCGTAAAACCCGTTAAACGTATCGTAATTTAATTCGAATATAAGATTCCGTTTTTTAGCGACTACTTATCGTACAGTGTTCTCGGTAATCTGAAAGTTTTTTAGTTGATTTATGTAAGTTTAAAATATAAAAGTTTCTGTCATGAATAGAATTTTTATAAAAAATATTTTATAACAGACCCGGTATTAAGTAAAATACGTATATTTATCGAATTTTTTTCATTATAAAGGCGTTTTTCAAGTATCATCCACTATATTTGGAAACGTCATTGTGAGGTGTACTATCTTTCTAATACATAAATGGTTGTTTCAAATCGTCGACACCAAAACAGTCCCATCTAGAAATTAAATAGGTACACATCGTAAAACTCTGTTTTAATAACCTTACTTTCTACTAACTATTTCAACTAAAGTAATTACCACAATTCTTTATAACTCATAATAAACTTATGTACATGAGTATATTTATATATTCCAAGGATCACAAGTTCATATGAAAAAGGTGTTAAAATCATAAAATCACAAAGTAAGAATCCCATTACCATGTTTATAAAACCCTAATGGTGATATTGCTAAATAGAACACAAAAACACATGAGCATCCTAGAGTGTAGACTCATTGTTATACGAAGTCTTAATCCGATGCAATCCAAACTGTAACAAGGCGACATCAGTCAAGCCTCAAACAGACGTACCAAAGTCATTGCAAAACCAAAATCAGAGCAACATAAATACAGAGATGAATGGGAGCAGATCATGCGGGTGCAGAGCACAGAATCACACAAACACGGAGATGGACAAGAGCAGATCGGGCAGGTGCAGAGCACATAATCACACAAATACGGAGATGAACGAGAGCAAATCAGGCAGACAAATTCTGGCAGACAAACAAATTCAGGCAGGCAACAGAGAGATTAGAACAGAGGTAGACGAAGAGCAGATTCAGGCAGACAACAGACAGACATCAGATCAAACAGTAGATTCAGACAATAGATTCTGACAGACAAAAGCAGACAAAGCAGAACCATAACAAAATCAGGCAGAACCAAAAGTAACCAAATGCATAAGCGGGAAGAATCTGAGCAAATCGGATGGAACCAAAACATGTTGTTGATGTCGAGATGCTACACATAACTACTCAATACATAGTCGCATTAGTTAAGACTATAACATCATCATACTCATACCAATACCAATATTAATACTAATTCCAATGCCACAACAAACCAAACTATTAACCAAATATCTAATGGAATCAAAACAAAAAAGCTATCAGATCATAATACATCAAAATCGAATTACTTCTGCCCCATACTAATTTTATCCTTTAAACAATTCAAACAAATCCTATATGACCCTAACACTCTGTTCTCAAGTTTAATTTTGAAGGGAAAAGAAAGGAAAAGAAAGGAAACTTAAGCAAATTTGTGTTCTTGAGTTTTTTTAAGGAATGAAAAGAAGGGAAATGAAAGGAAATTGTTGGCTAAAACTTTCCTCCCAAACATGGGAGGAAATGGAAGGAAAGTAATATTTTGCATGTCAAAGACATAATTGTCCTTGCTTTTTTAACTTGAAACCTCTCAAACATGGGCATAATTGTAATTGAATCAACTTTTTTCCTTTCTTTTCTTTCAACTCAAGAACACAAATATTTTTATTAACTACTTAAAATTTTCTTTCCTTTACCTTTCTTTTCTTTTCTTTTACTTTCTTTTCTTGTGGTTTAAAACTCGAGAACGCAGCGTAAATATGTCAAACACCCAAAATCATAATACACAAACATGTTTTCTAAAAATAAATCTCATGTGGATCACTTTTAAAAAAAACAACCGACCCCACTTTCATCCATGTGCTAATAAATAACCAATCAAATTCAAAGCGGCCACAAAGTTATCTTTTAACCAACCGCACAAAGATTTTGAACCAATACAACCATGGCAAATGTCGCCAAGAAAATTCGACTCTGTATTTTTTTAGCTCTTGATACCATGTAGAAATTAAAGAGAGAATACTAGAAATATATTAATCAGATTCACTAAATAATGAAAATTACAAAACATTATATAGAAACTAAATTGATCTAACCCTAACAACTAAGTGGGCTAAACCCAACGAAAATGTGGGCCTTTATTATCTAACAGTCTCGACATTGCAAACAAATATATGATCGGGTTGACCCAGTTGTGACATAATCAGAATGGTTTACCGGTATCACGCATTTGCGGATGCTAAACAAACAACGTACGTCTGTAAAAATAATTTTGGCCCATGCGGATGAATTTAACTATTGCAAGGTACAACCTTTAATGTTCTTTTTTATATATTTTATTATAGTTTGGGATTTGCTTATGTTTACTGTCAATATGCTTATTTATAAGAAATGTATTTTTTTCACATTTGAAATGGTACAAGTCTTGTTTGGTGACTTTTTTTTTTGAAAAAAAAAACCAACCACAATTATGGATTGAGGGTAGTTTGGTAAAGTGTTATACCAAATACCTCTGATGTATATGGGTAGTTTAGTAACTGATGCACCAATTATGAAACACCTTTCACCATTCTTATATTAACTTTCTTTGTTTTTTTAACTACACATATGAAAGCCATTCATTCAAGACACCTTTCACCATTCTTATATTAACTTTCTTTGTTTTTTAACTACATAGATAAAAGCCATTCATTCAAGACAGATGAAGAAATAAAATTATGGATGAAGTCCTTCAAAAGTTCAAAGTAGGAATAAGTAAAGTTGCCAAGAAAGGAGAGGAAACACCACGAGGAACAAGCAAAGGCGAAGTAGGCTAGGCTAGGCTTACTTTAGTCGTCTTGTAACTTTTTGACTACTTTGATCTTGCTAGACCTCCCGAACTATTGAACCTTGATATTATTGTGGCATATACATACAATTAAGCTAATACTAATATGTGCATGCAAATAACAAAACGATGTCAGTACAAATACAAATCACACACCCAAACCATTTCCATTTTCAACATCACGTACTATCTGGATAGATTCAGGAGCAAAGGCTGGGTGTAATAAGTATACCCCTCCTTAAATGTATAGTGTTTTCTTTCGACACTAATTATAACACCCAACCTTTTGCTACCGAATACAACCGAGCCTTTTCCAACGTGATGATGAAGATGGTAATGGTTTGGGTTTGTTTGTATTTGTATCGACATCGTTTTGTTATTTGCATGCTCATACTGATATAGCTATATGTGTGTCACAATAATGTCAAGATCCTACATCGATAGGGAGGTCTAGCAAGATTGAAGTACTCGAAAAGTTAGCAATGTCCATTTATTTTTGAAAATTATGTGTTTGGTTGTTTTGGAATGAATAAATGGACCGATATTGTTTTGGGTGATTTTCAGGTTCGGGATAAAAAAAATTTTGGAAAATTTTGTTTGGTTGTCTTGGAATGAATAAATGGCCGGGTGAATTTAAACAATTTTGTATCATCTTTTTTTTCCTACAACCACTTTTTAGCGACGACACATGTTGTCGATAAACGTGGCTATCATATAAAGGTGATTAATATAATATGATAGCCACATTTAGCGACGACATATGTCGTTGTTAAAAGTTATGTCCCCAACGAATAAACTATGGTTATTTTAATTATCTATATTTTGTATACTTATATAAATATAATTAAATGATTGTATTTTATTTAATTTGGAAAACTGTGTCGTCATTAAAGGACTGTGACCTATGCTGATCAAGCTTTGAAGTGGATTTCCTTATGGACCTCATTGCACGTCGCTAAAGGCTTTGACTTTTTGTCGCTAAAAGTTTTAACGAAAGACCTAGGACGAGAACTCTATTGCGACGAAATGTCGTCGTGAACGTTTAACGACGGCAAACGTAGACTATTGGCGACGAACTATGTTGTCGCTAAAAGTTGAAAACCTTGTAGTGTTAGTTATAACGTTGTTTTTGTGCAGTCTTTTTTGTTACCATCCTCGTTAATAAGTTTCTTTTGTGTATAGTTCGAACAAGAGCACTTACGTACTATGACTGACCTCGAGCGATGATCTCCTTGGTGGATAGCGAGCACAATATATTTTAATGTTGTTGGTCCCCTTGAATGTGATATATGGTTTATCAAGTTAAACTAATCACATTTCATGGCAACAAAGTGAGTTTTAAACAAATATATTTATATATATATATATATATATATATATATATATATATATATATATATATATATATATATATATATATTATATATAATATATAAGAACAATTAAAAACACACAGAATTAACATTTCCAACGTATATGTTCTTATTAGAATTAAATAAAGAATTCGATGACAACACCATTTAATTGGAATAGCAAGGTGGTTGAATAACAATTTGGGTGTTATCTCCTTCGAACTTAGTCTCTAACTAAAGTTATGAGAGTAAGAAAACAAACTACTTAACTAGAACTGAAGCTTTAGCTTCATCAGTTCTATTCAGTTTGTTTGAGAGATAAATAAACTCTTCAATGTGTTTCACATTAATTGGAAAAGATAAAAATTACTCTCGATATCCCTTTTCTTTTATAGGCAAAGGAATTAGGGTTTACAAGTTAGCCTAGTACACGTGTCATGCATTAGATGGGTGGTTGAGATACCATTTAATGCAAACATGCTTTAAGGTACTAGGTACAGTCATTTAAGGAAAGTTGTTATACTTCTATACCAACTTTAGAAGTATCTATTCCCAAGGATATTGTTTTATTCCTTTTAACTTAAAGCAATCTTTTCCCCCCTTATAAACCTTCTAGAAGTGAAAATTTTTGTTTCATTCTTCGGTTAAGGAGATAGACATCGTTCAACTTGGAATAGTCAACCATGTTGAACTGAAGCTCTTGCTAAGGTCTTGTCTTCAGTTTCTGTACCGCCACATAAAATAAAGTGAAGATGATCTTGATATTCTAAGTACCTGAAGAACTGGAGCTGAACTTTCTTCAGCGACTCAAGCAAAACCTTTTTTCAGCTTGATTAATACTTAGGGAGTTTTATGTTTAAATCTACTGAAAGACTGAAGGGATCAGGAACTGACCCCAACAATCTACCCCTATTTGAATATACAAATAGCCTAAGTTAAATCAGTAGTAAGTGAGCAAAACAACTTCTTCTTACAAAACCGATATATATTGAACAACATAAACTGATAACTACTTCTATTAACTTTCATTACATTACAATTACAAAATATAAATTTAATACAAAAGATTATAACATTTACTGTCTTAGCTGCTCAATGGACCTCATATTCATGCTGAACTAATGACTTGTGTTTCTTGATTGACTTGGAGTGGTCTTTGAAGTCACCAGTTCTTTTTCTTTTCTTGTTAGCTAAATCATTTAGCTCGTCTAGAGGGTCTTTTTCTTTAAGGGGTCTATTGAAGTCGACTCTTAGTTCTTTTTCATTTTGATTAAGGTAACCTATTCTTGTCTTTATCAGCCCATAGATGGTCTTCCATCCTTTTTCCTTTTTGTTAAGACAAGCTTGTACTACCTCCCTCTATTCAGCCAGATGCATATCACTGACCTTGAAATTTGAAATGACTTCATTAGTCCCATCTTCCCTATATACTTTCAGTGTAATAGGACCCTTCTTTGTGAGAACATCACAGTTTGTGATCTTAGAGCTTTTTCTTCTTTTCAGCATTTTGTCACAGTATTTATCATACAACAACTTCTTTTTGTAGTACTGTGTCACTACATCAGTGCCCATGAGATCAACCAGTTCATTCTTCACCTTTTCTACTTCTTGTTTGGTCAACTCAGCTTTGAGAGATTCTTCAATCCTCTTTTGTTCTTCAATTTTCTCAGCAGTAAGATGAATTTCTTCACCACCTTTACTAACAAAACCAAACTTCTTTTTCTTAGAGGTTTCAACCATAGAATCAGCTGGATTGGCATGATCTTCATAATCACTTTCAGTCTTTTCTTCTTTAGCATCTTTAGAAGAAGTCGCTTCTTTGCCTTTGTCTTTCTTGATAAGCTCCCCCTCAGTTTGAGGAGTGCTCTTTTGAGGATTTTGAAAGAGAGGAGATTGAAATGCTGAAGTAGTTGGTGGAGTTGTGGTTGTTTGTTGTTGTTTCAGGTTTGCTTTATCAGCATCTTTCGTAGCTTGATTTGTGTTTTTCTCCCCCCTCAGCATGTGAAGCCTTAGCTTGGCCTGCTGAAGGAACACTCTTGTCTGTAGCCTTTGATGATGCAGTTTCCAAAATGTTGGCAAACTTGTTCAAGGTATCAGTGATCTTTGAGGGGAGTTCTTTCAGTTCAGTTGGTATAGAGCTGCCAAAGTTATGTGAAGCTAAGAGATTGGACAATTCAGGTTTCAAAGAAGTTACCAGAACCTCAGTAAGATGGTTGACATTAGGATACAAGGGCTGAGCTTTAAGGAAGGCAACTTCAGCTTTAGCCTTTTCTTTTTGTTGAGATTTTAACATTGAAGCAGGAGAACCTAATCCTTCAATTCTTGGAGTTGAACTGATTTAGGAGATGGAGGATGAGGAACTCAAGTGTCTTCAGGTTCATTATGAGAGGTAGCATGAGTGTCTTCATATCTTTCAGCTTCTTCCTCTTCGCTCTCATCCGTAACAATGATAGGCTCATCTTCTAGGGGGTCGGTATATATGAAATGAGATCTTACATCTCGCATAAGGTTTGATAGATCGTCCAGCTTTATTATCTTTGAGATTTCATCAGATCTTGACTCCTCATTAGTACCTGAGTTAGTGTGTAGACACATACCAACCTATCCTCTACTAAGAGATAACCACGTGTCACTAATAAATAGGGAAGTACTGATAGTAATGCTAATACTTACCCCTCCGTCCCATAAATTATAGTCTAAGGTTTGCCTTTTTTGTTTTGTCCCAAATTAATTTGCTCACTTCTAAAAAATAAATAGAAAATTTATATTAAGATTTACCATATCACCCTTACTTAATGTTATTATTAAAAAGTTTAAAGAAGTTATAAATTAATTAGTTAAGAGTAAAAACGTCATCGGCAAGAAAGTGAGAGAGAGAAAAGCTGTAAAAATGATTTTTTCTATAAACTGCGTTTTTTTGACAGTGGACTATAATTATGGATGGAGGAGTATATTGTTTCTTCTGTTATAATTAGGCATTTACTACTTTGTCGTAGGGGTGCAATTCGGGTCGGGTTGGGTTTGGCGTGTTCGTGTTGACAGGTTTGCGGGGTCAAGATACCCCAACCCGAACCTGACCCACTCAAAAAATCGGGTCATGTATGTCAACCTTAACATGTTTACACATAATCGAACCTCACCCATTTAACCGATATATATACTTGGGTTGGCGGGTTAAATAGGTTACACGGGTTGCATAGGTTAAAAAGGTTATGGGTTGACCCATTTGACCCGTTTTATATATAAAAGTTGGCACATTACACGGTTAAACACGTTAAACGAGTTTGTGGGTCGACATGTTTAGCCTATTTTACCCGCACTATAAAATATAATAATTTTTAATTTAAGAAAAAAAAATCTTAAACGGGTTGGCGGGTCGACCCGCTTAATTTATTCTCAACCTGAACCTGACCTGTTTAATAAACAAGTTAGATAGGTCAACCCAAACCTGACGCGAAATCTATTTAGACTCAACTTGAACCTGTTAATTTTCGTGTCAGTTTCAAGTCGGGTTTCGTGTCACGTCACAAATTGCCACCCCCTACTTTGTCAAACTTACACAGTAGTCAGCTGATCCTATCAGCGTGTCTATATAAGTTCGCTTGTAAACTTGATAATCTATCAAGTTTACTTATTCAAAAGATAATCTTACATTGTCATTCAACAAGCATGATCCATAACACTTTGTAATATTTTGATTCTTATCAATAAAGCATTACACGATTGGAAAGTTATTTCTTGTGTTTCATGTTTACTTTTGCATTGTATTTCCATATAGACGTGTTAATTTAGACTTTCATAGTTTATTGAAACCCGTTTCTTGGAGGGCAACCATATCCCAACTTGGTTGCAGCCATGGCGACAGTTTCTTAGCAAACCTATGCTTTTTAGATTCTGACCTCATTCCTGTGACAGTTTCTTAGTCGAACCATATGCTTTAAGAAATGACAGTAACATATCCGTATTTTAGGGTTCATTACGACGTCATATATTTTACTAATTATTTTTTTCTTTCTCGTATGTGTTTACTTTTAATTTTATTAGTTAAGTTAAATCGCGTAAGCTATAAATTATCAATTAGCGTAAACGGACACCAAACGAATTAAAGTTTTCATCAAGCGAGATATATATTATTTTTACAAAAGTAATAATCAACTTTTTTATTTTTTATTTTTTTATTGGTTACGTAAATTGTTTACGTTTCGCGATAAATTACGTTTAAGCACCCAGAAACCAACAAATTAATCCTAACGCTTCAACAAATAGCTTATGTTTATAACAAAAGCCTCAACAGTTTTATAAAACTTAACCTTACATTCATCACTTGATCCGAATTTACCGATGAATAAATAAACCCAATACATACACTTTACAAAATTATACAATATGTTTAAAGTTACCAACTTATACTAGGCAAGTAATACTTTCATTTTGCAAATAAGATATTAGCTAGTCAATTCATTCCCTAAATTTCATGAGATGATTTCTATTTTAGGGAACCAAGTCATTAAAACCTAAAGACTTTCACAAGTCTTGACCAAAGACTCCTTAATTCTCTCATTGTGTTTCTTTGACTAGTCTTAGGACTATAAAAGGCTTGCACTAGTAAGTAAACTCACACACTTCTCATTTGCAAAGAAAAACTTCACCATATACTCTATTTGTCTCTCTAAAACACACGGCCAACATCAAACCACCACCAAATCCATACAAAATTTTATTTACAATACTTACTCATATTCCTACATCATATCTAAGACCTACCAAGAAAGATTTAAGGCTTGGTTAAGCCTTTACAAGAGTTAAGCAAAGAAAAAGGAAAATTAGGGTTTACTTGGAAATTAGGGTTTTCAAGATCTTGCAGCTTGTGTTTTACATCTAAAACAAGGGTTTGGATTGTGTGGTCATCATCTAGCATCACCATAAGGTTATCTAAAACCCTTTATGTCTTTACAGTTATCATTTTATGTGTTTATATGTTTTTATATTAGCAATGATCACCATTAGGATTATACCCCCTTTTTTTTAAAAACAGAAAGACATATTTCTACTTGTGATCATGGTTTTGAACATTTTTACATATGTTATGAGGTTGATAATATCAAGAAATAATGGATATATAAGTAATTGTAACATGTTGGTGTAAGTGTAAATCATGTATAGTATAAAACTTTTAATTTAAAGTTACTTAAGAAAGTTTAAAGTTTATTTTAAGCCTTTGTTAAAGACTTGATACATTGGAACTCATGGACACATATAGATCTTGGACACTATTAATGTAAGACAAGTATAATAATATGTCTTGGAAAACTTGTGTAAAATAATTAAGTTAAAAGGTAAATAAAACAAGTAATAAAAATAGATATGTAAAAAGTAATTATAAATAGGCTGTTTTGGTTCGACCTAGTAACTAGCCGCCTACCATGTTTAAAAAAATAGTTATGCCTCATGACGAATTCAAAATGATAAAGAAACGGCGAAAACCGATTTATAACGAAAAAGATACGACGATTTCAAGTTTACGTTAAATATATACTTTTATAAAACTATTTTTATAAAAGTTACTATTCACCACAGAAACTTATACTTTTAAACATCATAAATCGAAAACTTTTTAAATACGAGACGGTGACTCGAAAAAAAAAGGGGAATCGCTCAAAAACGGAGTTAAAAACGAATAAATACGACATTTACAGATTTACGATAAACTAATCTATAAATAATATATAACTGTTTATGAAAACAGTAAAAAATCACTATTGCATCAGAAAACTCAATATTTTGAAAATGTTATATTTTGATAACTCGTCTTAATACGAAGGCGTGGACGTAAGAAACGAAAGAAACGGACTTAAAACGAGAAAGTTACGCCAGTTTTACTAAAGTATACTTATAAACGTTTTTACTTTATAAATATGATTTCACTAAAACGATTAGATGGTGATGTAGCTATATAGAATTATATGTGGTATTAGTTAATCAAAGTACTATATTACTAGGGAGTTTCATAATGAGGCCTCTTCGGGGTGGCGTATCGACGAGTTGTTGGATTTACGATTTAAAGTGTCCTAGCTCCTCATACGTCACTACATGACCTCTTAATTATGATAGCCCGAACGATAGTATGATGAGCTATACGACCTATAAATAATCAAAGTGTTTAGTACTTATACGACCTATATTGGATTAGGTTGCCTTCGGATTCCTTCGTGACGCATTTTTCTATTGTGAATACTTGTTGATTACCATTCACTCGAGGTGAGTTCATAGCCCCATTTCTATCTACTTGTTTTACAAACTCTACGGGGTGGAATTACATGCTTGTTTTACTACGGACACAAGTGTTTTAAAACTGTATGCTATTTCGTGATCATATTATTGCCTAAGTACCCTTGCCACTAAGTCCCCTTTTATCATGAACCGTGAGTTGCTATATTAGTAAGCGCGAGTGTTGTGGATAGATCTATCGGGACTGACAATCCCCACCTTTCTTTGGGGTCACAAGTTGACTCATGGTGCATTTAACATTTGAATAATACGTTGGTTGTTTGGCATCATCCTTTTTACTGCGTGGGGCATATATTACGATTACTTATTACGTGTTAAGGTTCGGTGTCATGAGCTTAGTGCAATAATACCTGTTTTTGGACTACTGAATATGATTCATGGTCTACTATTACTTAAATCTTGTGGTCCACTCTTTTACCGACAAACCTATGGATTCACTCAACCTTTGTGTTGACTTTTAGCATGTTTAATTTCAGGTCCTAAGGTATAAGCTTGGATGGGAGCCGTGATGGATATCAATGAAGATGGATTATGTGTTTATTTAAATTCGATGCAACTTTTATCTATAAAAACTTAAGTCACCTTTTGGTAGTATGAAGCTTTTGTTTAATTAAAAACGCATGTGGAAATGTTTATGACTTTTAAAACATATGAGACCTAATGTATGAACTCTGATATTTTGCTATGGCATCGAATGAAATCTTATCTTAAAACGTCCATTTAAGGTCGTTTCCTATATCTTGATTGTTGTACTTTGACGTAGCACCCCATTGTTACCATTCCGTTGCTACCTGATTTTGGGGGTGTTACATAATGTTCATACAAATGAATGCACTAAACAACACAAAGAGATTCCCTGACTTAACATGATGCTCTTATCATACTAAAAGATGTCATAACACATATTTTGGATGCACTAATTGTACAAACAAACGTTGTAACAATTCGTGTGATGCCCTCATACTAACAGGCGCACTTATCATAACAATAATTGATAACTGATTATGATTACATGTTACCCTAAACAAACAAATAGATGCCCTAAATGTACACAATGATGCCCTAATGTTCATACAAATTGATGCACTAAAAAACAAACAGATGCCCAAACTTAACATGATGCTCTTATCATACTTAGAGATGCCGTAAAAAATATTTTAGATGCACTAGTTATACAACAAACGTTGTAAAAATTCGTTTGATGCCCTAATCACACTAACAGATGCCCTTATCATAACAATAATCGATAACTGATTATGCTTACACGTTACCTCTAAACGTACACAATGATGCCCTAATGTAAATACAAATGGATGCACTAAAGAAAACAAATAGATGCCCTATCTTAACATGATGCTCTTATCATACTAAGAGATGCCTTAACACATATTTTGGATGCACTAATTATATATACAAACGTTGTAGCAATTCATGTGATGCCCTAATCATACTAACAGATGCCCTTATCATAACAATAAGCGATAACTGATTATGATTACATATTAACCTAAACATACAAATAGATGCCCTAAACATACACAACGATGCCCTAATGTTCATACAAATGAATGCACTAAACAAAATGAATAGATGCCCTAATTTAACATGATGCTCTTATCATACTAAGAGATGTCGTAACAAATATTTTAGATGTACTAATTATACAAAAAAACGTTGTAACAATTCATTTGATGCCCTAATCACACCAACAGATGCCCATATCATAACAATAATCGATAACTGACTCTGATTACACGTTACCCCCTAAACATACAAATACATGCCCTAAACGTACACAATGATGCCCTAATGTTCATACAAATGGATGCACTAAACATAAACAACAGAGCCCTATCTAACAAGATTGCTCTTATCATACTAAGAGATGTCGTAACACATATTTTGGATGAAACATACACAATGATGCCCTAATGTTAATACAAATGGATGCACTAAACAAAACAAACAGATGCCATAACTTAACATGATGCTATTGTCATACTAACAGATGCCGTAACACATATTTTGAAAAACAAGTTCTATGTTTTTTCAAATTTTCAAACTTTATTTCAAGTTTTTAAACTTTTTTTCAAATTTTCGAACTTTTTTTCAAATTAAATTTTTTTTTTCAAATTTTCAAACTATTTTTTCAAATTTTTGATTTTTTTCTTTTCCAACTTTTTTTCAAATATTCGAACTTTCTTTCCAAATTTTTAAACTTTTTTCAAATTTTCGAACTATTTTCAAATTTTGAAACTATTTTTCAAATTTTCGAACCTTTTTTCAAATTTCCGAACTTTTTTTCAAATACTCGAACTTTTTTTCATATTTTTGAATTTTTATTCAAATTTACAAACTTTTTTTCAAAATTTCGAACTTTTATTTTCAAATTTTCGAACTATTTTTTAAAAATTTCGAACTCTTTTTCAAATTTTCGAATTTTTTTCAAACTTTTTAATTTTTTTTTCAAATTTTCGAACCTTTTTTCAAATTTCTAAACTTGAATTCAAATACTCGAACTTTCTTTTCAAATTATCAAAAAAAAAATCAAATTTTCGAAAAAATTTTTTTTTTCAAATTTTCGAACTATTTTTCAAATTTTCAAACTTGAATTCAAATACTCGAACTTTTTTTCAAATTATCAAAAAAAATTCAAATTTTCGAAATTTTTTTTATTTTCAAATTTTCGAACTATTTTTCAAAATTTCCGACTTTTTTTCAAATTATCGAACTTTTTTTCAAATTTTCATAAAAAATATTGATTTTTTTTCAAACTTTCGGACTTTTTTCAATTTTTCGAACTTTCTTCAAATTTTCAAAAAGATCGATTTTTTTCTGAAAAAAAGAATTTTCGAATTTTTTTTTCAAAATTTCGATTTGAAAAATATCGATTTTTTAAAAAAGTTTCGAACTTTTTTTCATATTTGCGAACTTTTTTTTCAAATTTTCAAATTTTTTTTCAAATTTTCGAACTATTTTTCAAAATTTCCAACTTTTTTTCAAATTATCAACTTTTTTTTTAAATTTTCGAACTTTTTTTTCAATTTTTTGAACTTTTTTCAAATTTTCAAAAAGATCGATTTTTTTTTCTATGAAAAAGAATTTCGTATTTTTTTAAAATTTCGATTTAAAATATCAATTTTTTAAAAATGTTTTGAACTTTTTCTATTTTTTCGAACTTGTTTTCCAATTTTCAAACTTGTTTTTTAAATTTTTATTTTTTTTCATATTTTCGAACTTGTTTTCCAAATTTCGAACTTTATTTCAAATTTTCGAATTTTTTTTTAAAACTTTGAATTTTTTAAAAAGTTTTGAACTTTCTTTTATATTTTAAAACTTTTTTTCCAAGTTTTCGAACTTGTTTTCAAAATTTCGAACCTTTTTTCGAACTTTAAAAAATATCGATTTATTTTGAAAAAAAAATTCAAAAAAAGAAAAAATTTTGAATTTTTTTTTCGAAAAAAAACATCTTTTGCAATAAAAAATTGGTTTTTTTTAAATTGAATTTTTTTTAATATTTAAAAAATATCTATTAAATTATATAACTACGTATAATTAAATAAAGTTATTTTTTTAAAGTTTACCTTAAAGTTTAAATGTTTACAAAATCTACCTTGTAGTTTAGTTTTCTAGGTTTTCTACTGAGATGAGGTTTTCTCTAGAACCCATCCATATATGTTTTATAAATCACACTGCTCTGATACCACTTGTTGGCCCCCTTGAATGTGATATAAGGTTTATCAAGTTAAACTAATCACATTCAATGGAAACAAAGTGTGTTTTAAACAGATATATATAAACAATATAAAGAACAAGTTTAAAACACACAGAAGTAACTTTTCAACGTATAGGTTCTTATTAGAATCTATGACATACCTTGCTTGCGGAATAGCAAGGTGGTTGAATGACAATTGGGGTGTTATCTCCTTCGAACTTAGTCTCTAACCAAAGTTATGAGAGTAAGAAAACAAACTACTTAACTAGAACTGAAGCTTCAGCTTCAACAGTTATATTCAGTTTGTTTGAGAGATAAATGAACTCTTAAATGTGTTTCACATTAATTGAAAAAGATAAAAATTACTCTCGATATCTCTTTTCTTTTATAGGCAAAAGAATTAGGGTTTACAAGTTAGCCTAGTACACGTGTCATGCATTAGATGGGTGGTTGAGATACCATTTAATGCAAACATGCTTTAAGGTACTAGGTACAGTCATTTAGGGAAAGTTGTTGTACTTCTATACCAACTTTAAAATTATCTATTCCCAAGGATATTGTTTTATTCCTTTCGACTTAAAGCAATCTTTTTTCCCGCCTTGTAAACCTTTTAGAAGTGAAACATTTCGTTTCATTCTTCTGTTAAGGAGATAGACATCGTTCAGCTTGGAATTGTCAACCATGCTGAACTGAAGCTCTTGCTAAGGTCTTGTCTTCAGTTTCTGTACCGCCACATAAAATGAAGTGAAGATGATCTTGATATTCTAAGTACCTGAAGAACTGGAGCTGAACTTTCTTCAGCGAATCAAGCAAAACCTTTTTTCAGCTTGATTAATACTTAGGGAACTTTATGTTTAAATCTACTGAAAGACTGAAGGGATCAGGAACTGACCCCAACAATCTACCCCTATTTGAATATACAAATAGCCTAAGTTAAAATCAGTAATAAGTGAGCAAAACAGCTTCTTCTTACAAAACTGATATATATTGAATAACATAAACTGATAACTACTTCTATTAACTTTCATTACATTACAATTACAAAAGATAAATTTAATACAAAAGATTATAACATTTACTGTCTTAGCTGCTCAATGGACCTCATCTTCATGCTGAACTAATGACTTGTGTTTCTTGATTGACTTGGAGTGATCTTTGAAGTCACCAGTTCTTTTTATTTTCTTGTTAGCTAAATCATTTAGCCCGTCTAGAGGGTCTTGTTCTTTAAGGGGTCTACTGAAGTCGACTCTTAGTTCTTTTTCATTTTGATTAAGGTAATTAATTCTTGTCTTTATCTGCCCATAGATGGTCTTCTATCCTTTTTCCTTTTTGTTAAGACAAGCTTGTACTACCTCCCTCTATTCAGCCAGATGCATATCACTGACCTTGAAATTTGAAATGACTTCATTAGTCTCATCTTCCCTATAATCTTTCAATGTAATAGGGCCCTTCTTTGTAAGAACATAACAGTTTGTGATCTTAGAGCTTTTTCTTCTTTTCAGCATTTTGTCACAGTATTTATCATACAACAACTTCTTGTTGTAGTACTGTGTCACTACATCAGTGCCCATGAGATCAACCAGTTCATTCTTCACCTTTTCTACTTCTTGTTTGGCCAACTCAGCTTTGAGAGATTCTTCAATCCTCTTTTGTTCTTCAATTTTCTCAGCAGTAAGATGAATTTCTTTACTACCTTTAGTAACAAAACCAAACTTCTTTAACTTTTTTTGCTTAGAGGTTTCAACCATAGAATCAGTTGGATTGGCATGATCTTCATAATCACTTTCAGTCTTTTCTTCTTCAGCATCTTTAGAAGACGTCGCTTCTTTTCCTTTGTCTTTCTTGATAAGCTCCCCTTCAGTTTAAGGAGTGCTCTTTTGAGGATTTTGAAAGAGAGGAGATTGAAATGAAGTAGTTGGTGGAGTTGTGGTTGTTTGTTGTTGTTTCAGGTTTGCTTTATCAGCATATTTTGTAGCTTGATTTGTGTTTTTCTCCCCCTCAGCATGTGAAGCATTAGTTTGGCCTGCTGAAGGAACACTCTTGTCTGTAGCCTTTGATGATGCAGTTTCCAAAATGTTGGCAAACTTGTTCAAGGTATCAGTGATCTTGTTCAATAGACTTAGAAGTGCATCCAAAGTCTTGAGCTTTTCTTGAACTGAAGAGACTTGGCTTGGTATACCAAGAAACTCTGTTGGAACTTTCCATTGAAGAGTCTTTAGTTCAGCAACCTGGGAGGTAATACTGGAGACAGTGGAAGTGAATGTCTCCAGTTTGTTTGGGATGTCTTTTAAGTCCCCAGGTAGCTCAATTTCCATTTCTTGAACATGCTTCTTTAGCTCAATTTCCATTTCTTGAACATGCTTCTTTAGCTCAATTTCCTAATCCTTCATATCTTTCAGCTTCTTCCTCTTCACTCTCATCCGTAACAATGATAGGCTCATCTTCTAGGGGGTCAGTATATATGAAATGAGATCTTACATCTCGCATAAGGTTTGATAGATCGTCCAGCTTTATTATCTTTGAGATTTCATCAGATCTTGACTCCTCATTAGTACCTGAGTTAGTGTGACATTTTTCAACCCATCTCTAGCAGATTTGGTTTTATCTACAAGAACACGTGGGTTAGTCCCTGCAAATATATGATCAGGTGTATAGTTTTAGGTTCCTTCATCTATACCTTGTTGTTGAGGTATAGAATCACGAGGAGCAGATATTCTAGGATCAGTTGTGAAATCTTTTGAAACATCACATTGCAGAGTGAAAAATGCAAGAAGCTTAATAACAGGTTCAATATGAATAAATGCAGACATACCACTACTAAGCTGAGGGTCAGCTCCTTCTTCATTGGTGACCCGTAATAGCTGCTTGTTGTTCCTCTTTATGCATTTCATCAACCACTAGTGTGGAAGCTGAAGGTTGGCTGGGTTTGCTCGAACTGGACTGATTTTTTTGATCTGATTGGTCAGTTTTGTATTTGGATGCCTCAGTTTTGGACTCAGATTTGTGTTTTGAAGATTGTTTTCTTCTGAGTCCACTTCTAGCTCCAGGATTTTTGCCTTGGGAAACCTTCTAGAAGTGAAACATTTCGTCTCATTCTTCTGTTAAGGAGATAGACATCGTTCAACTTGGAATTGTCAACCATGCTGAACTGAAGCTCTTGCTAAGGTCTTGTCTTCAGTTTCTGTACCGCCACATAAACTGAAGTGAAGATGATCTTGATCTTCTAAGTACCTGAAGAACTAGAGTTGAACTTTCTTCAGCGACTCAAGCAGAACTTTTTTCAGCTTGATTAATACTTAGAGGATTTTATGTTTAAATCTACTGAAAGACTGAAGGGCTCAAGAACTGGCCCAACAAATGCTCGTCGATACTTGTTTAGGTCAAATGATGTTCCACCATGCAAACACTTTACCAAATGAATTTAAGTAAACATTTGGGTACGTAAAGCCTTCCTTGTTGTCATCTTCAAATCCATGAACCAACATACTAGGACCTTTGTAAGTCACATTTAGTACTCTTTACCACATCCGTGTATTGGGATATTGTTTTCTTTAAAGACTAGCCAATATGTTCTCGTCAATATAGAAATATTATGCTAGCATGAGTTCACGCATGGTAAATGGAAAACATGCGTGTTAAACGCAATGCTATTGCGTATACACGACTTGTGTGGTGCCAAAAATGTAAAGAAGCATATAACGTGACTTAATATCAAACGAAGCTTTAAAACCCTTCGTTTATATAAAAACGTAGGCCTCGACGTATACAAGATATCGTACACACGAAATTGTACAAAAACCATACGTAAACTTTTGTTGTGAACAAGATATGATGGCTTGGGGAAGTGTATACGACACATCTAAACACATGCATGTAAAACACGACGTATACATGGGATGAACAAACGACCTATAGACACTAGAGCACTTTCGAACCTTACATGGGTTGCTAGGAGAGTAATGGGCCATTTAAAGTCGCGTGTAAACCAACCGTGCGCCCCACCGGCCCAACAGGCCCAACAACGTAGGCCCATGGCTTATTTATAAGCTCATTCGAGCTTATTGTATAAACCAGGAACCTTGTTAGACTTGTAATATAACAAGCATGCATGAGTTAGACTTCTATTGGGCCTTTCGAGTCCAATAGCCACGATCAAGACCAAAGCAGGCCCAATAAGCCCACTTAGTGAACCCACGGCTTATTTATAAGCTCAATGAGCTTATTCAAAATCTTACAAACTTATTGCAACCAATGTCGAACCTTTATACTTTTTTTAAACCAAACGGACCCTTATTGGGACTTTACGGCCTAATTTCGTGAGCCCACAAGGTCCATAAGCCACCAATAAGATTAGGCGGCTTATTTGTGAGCTTAAGCAGATTTAAAGGATTGTAATAAGCCTAGACGAGCCAATGGACCTTAGAGAACTAAGCCCAAACCCTTAAAACACTTAACGGGCTCACATCAGGCCCAACAAGCCGTTAACGAGCTTAAGTGCTTATTTAATAAGCCATGAAATGAAAATAGCTTAGACCTAAATAAGCCTAATGAGTCTAGAAAATAAGTTGTATAACCTAAGGAACCCCTTTTGCAAACTTTCGGTTAAGGTTGTTGGGCCAACGAGCCCAATAAGATCAAAATAAGCTCATCTGAGCTTATTAATAAGCCAAACGGATTTGTGTAGCTTAAATAAGCTTAACAAATGCTTTAGTGCTTTTTAAAACTTAATCGGACCTCTAAAACACTTATTGGACCTGAACGGGCCCAATAAGGTCCATTAAGCCAAGATAAGCTCTCCCGAGCTTATTTATAAGCTAGAACAGCTTATATGGCTTATTGGAGCTTAATGAAATCTAATGTCGCTTGTTGGAACTTAACTGGAGTTAAAATGCGATTTTTTTACAAGTTAAGGGCAAACTCCAATCTACATGTCATTCATCTCCCCTAACTAAAATGTGTCAATTTAGAAAATTGAAGGTTTAAAACTGTCAATTCACTATTCTAATAAATTGAGGGACTAGTTATGACACTCCTGAAACTTAAGGGGCTTTTGGAACATATAAGGACTTAAAGTGTAAACTTTGTAAAGTTGGAGGACTAAACATGTACAAAGTGAGAATTAAGGGTCTATGTGTAAATATTACATTTTCAATAAACTGGAAGGACAGTTTTTGTAATTATGAAAACCTAAGGGCTATTTTTATAAACGAAAGTGATTTATTTTTTGTAAAACACGTAACGAATCGGTTACGTGGTTATAGGTATTTATCATATATTATAACAAGTTAAACCACGACTTAATAAATATGGATATTTATTAATAAACGTTTACACGTATACTAGATCATGTGAAATCGTATACTTTTTCAAGAGCCATCAAACGGATATAACTACATTAAACATGTGCACCACCACAACATAGTGATAAACAGTAGATATATATTTAAACTAGCATATTTATTGTTAGTATTATACATTGAGTCTTTAGCCTAAGATTTGTAAGACTTAGACTGGCGTATTTGCTTAGGTATTGCGGAGTGATTCGTACTTGGTTATATCATTTTCTTTCAAGAGGATACTTACTAAGGTGAGTTCATAGCCCTATGAGTTTACAAATTTCTTAAATGATTTACATCTTTGGGGTGAGAACATGCTTGATTTTACTATATTGGGACGCAAGTGTATATTTTATACCAATGATTTAGTGTTTGCCTAAGTAGCGATATCCCACTGAGCCCTTTATCATGATAACTGTATTTACTGGATTGTGATGCGCAGTAATGTTATAGATAGATCTATTTGGGATGACATCCCTGTGTCGGGTGATTAGCTATCATGGTGACCACCCCCCCCCACGAACGTTTTTTTATAACCATGTCGGATTTGGGAGTTGACGGGTTTTAAACAACATTCACGGGCATTCATTGGCAATATATTGCATTCATACAGGTCGAGCTTCTAGTGCATGTTCAGGTAGAACGTAATTTACTTTTATGATGATTTGCATATGTGGTAATCATAACACTTGAACATTTGCGGCCTACTATTGATTTATATTAAACCTATGAATTCACCAACTTTAGTTGATATTTTAAGCATTGTTTTCTAGGTTATAAGGAACTGGGTCTGTGCTCAGATACATTGGGGGTCACTCTTTGGAAAGAGTCAGTACTAAAGATTTGGGCGTATTACATTTTCGGAACATTTGTTATAAACTGAAATCTTTACTTATATTGTCGAATAATTTGAAACCATGTGCTTATGTAATGAACAAGCATTTTGTTAATCCAATGTATCTTTTTAAAACGACACGTTAGTGGTCGTTCTCATATCTTGTGCTATTGATATATGAAGTAACGCCTTCGGATATTCAACATTCTGCTGCTACCCAGATTTGGGGGTGTTACAACACTCTTTAGCCATGTTTTAACCCTTTAAACGACATTTTTGGACAAAACTCAAATAACAAAAGTTATAGACAACATGACCTAGTTTTCAAAACCACATTTTGTTTATAATTTCATTGAGTAACGAATTCAAAATTTAATTGTAAAACTCCACTTTTGTCCTACAAATTTTATAATTAAAACTTAAATATTCCTAACACTTTAAATTGTTTTCGTCACAACTTTGCCAATCTATTTGACACGTAAAAGGACCAAATCAAGTGTTGACCTGAACTAGCTTAGGAATGTACTTGTGACCTTGCTTTAAAATGCCTGATATTGTAGCCTACATGTTTAGTAGTAAGAATCTATGACCCGATATATTTGGTCGACCTTCATGAAAAGCCACATTTTAAACAAATAATATTTTTTCAAGCTCAAGCACATACTAAGGACAAAATGGCATGCATTGTAGTATATTACATGATTAGTAATATGCGTATTATTTATTTAGGTAGCGGATAGAGTTTGCATTGCTTTCGCGTGCATCATTTACCTTGCTCTCTTCATATTACGAGTTTGCCTAAGTAGCTATAACCCACTATGCCCATCATCATGAACTGTTAATTACTGGATTGTAAGCGCGAATGTTATGAATAGATCTATTTGGGAATTAACATCCCCGTTCGGGCAAGTAGCACTTGCTAGTTTACCGGTTGGCCGGAAATGACGAATGTGTACCATTTCGGACTCATAGATGTTACGGGTTGAACATCTACATTGGACACCATCATTTATATGTATTTGATATACATACATTATTTAGCTTCAGTGTCATGAGCTTAATGCATATCGTAATACATTTTTGTGATATTGTATTTGTTGCTTTATTACAGAGAAAGCTTTCTATCCGCTTCATTTAATTTATAAACCTATAAATTCACCAACATTATTGTTGACAGTTTTAAACATGTTTTCTCAGGTTAATAAGGTGCAAGTCATAGGTACATTGGATGATCGTCTTTTGAAGTCATATTGCTAAAAAGATTTACGTGCATTGCATTTTAGGATATTGTTATGTTGTGAAATCTTTACTTTTCAAGTTGAACAATTTAAGCCTATGGGCTTTTGTAACAAACCATTTATGAAATTTAATGTATCAGTTTTTAAACGACTCTTTTAGAGATCGTTCTCATATCTTGTGCTATTGATCTATGAAGTAATGCCCCCGGAATATCATATTCCGCTGCGACCCATTTTGGGGGTGTTACAGATTGGTATCAGAGCCAAGGTTATAGAGAACCAGGTCAAATATTTTTACTTGGTCTATAACCGTTTTCAAACATTGTGTCATTCAAAAGTTTTCAAAGGGACATACATACAAACAAGTAGTGTTGCATCTAGCGTGCATACTTACATGACATGCATCATATTAGCATTAGTTGATTATAATAAATGCTTACATAGGTTATATACGTGTTAATATTACATTACGTATATTACTGTTGGTCTTATATAATATACTTATGGAAGTTTATATTATGGTTACAGATTAGTCATGTCACCAGACAACGCATCGTCTGCAGTTACCTATATGTCCATATCCTCTGATTCGAATGCACCATCATGTGGTATTCCACTTGTGAATGCCGGCGAACTTCCGGAGATGGACCCCTACGAGGAGGTTGCCCAACAAGGGCATGCACCACCACTGTCACCTGCTTATGTACCTAACCCCATGGAGTTGGATGAGCATGTACCGGTATACGTTCCGGAGCAAGAGCACCCGGAGTACCATGTACCATCAGATGATGACATTCCGGTCGAGGACTAAAGAATCTAGTGTAAATGTGACCTCTATCCCTTTTATAGTTTTGTATGCTTCAAGTTGATAACGATTACTTGATCGACTATGCTAGGTCTTCTAAAAAGTCACTTCTTTTACATCTCGTATCTATAGGCTTTTCTCTATCTCAAATCACAATGAACAATCGATCCTATTAGCATACACAAAGACTCCCACCAAGTCTCTTTCTATTGATTCTTAATTCTTAAAAGTGAAAATTTAAAACATGGTGCTCTCATCCGTCAACACTTGCCCTCAAGTGGGTGTGTAGATATCACACATACCCAACTTGACTAAAGAGTCATGGAGGACCTTTTTCGGATTTCACAAACGTAAACAGTATTGTTTTCTTGTCCAAATGATCTTGAGAGTATGGTATAGTGAAATTAAATGTATGCGTCTAGGAAGGAAAGTCACTAGTGTTGACGATTTGTAGAAAAAAATGTGCATAATCAAAATCATCCTACATATCTCAGCTAGCATCATAAATATAACGTTAACCCTTAACCTAAACATATCTTCAACAACATTAACAGAAAATCATAAATTTTGCCCTAAATGCAATACCCTAACTTACATAAACGTAATCAGATAAGCTTTAAAAAGTTTAAACAGAAAATTATATATAATGTGTGTACCATGGCTGCAGGCCAACCAACACGAGGGACAAGTAATCCTCTTAATAAACCTTCTACTTTGCGTTTCTAACCCTCTAATAAACTACAATCTAACAGGCATCTTAATTAATTATACAAACAACTTGCCTATTGAAAATTTAGTTTCAAGGTTTATCAGTAGGTACTCCTTTTATTCACTGGGCCAAAATATTTGTAAGAGACCAATCGGTTATTAGGGTATTTTTTATCAACTGCATCTTGACCATAGAACATTTAAGTGCCAAAGAAATAAAACCAAGAAAAATTCTGCAGCAAATTGACGATGGGGTAACTTGTTATTTTACTTTGCCATTTAGTTAAGGTTTTGTTATAACCGACATCTCACGTGGCTAATTTCGTGCTTGGTTTTCTTAGAATGTTTACGTAATTAATGCATATGTTACACAATAAGAGACTTAATTTGAAAAATATCTTATTTGTGGGAATTAAATGAACCAAGCACCCAGGGCCGACCTTAGTACCGGGCGAGCTGGTTGACGGCCCAGGGCATCAAATACTTGGGGGCATCAAATTTTAGATTCATGTTATATTGATATGAAAAGAAAAATATAGAGAATAACTCGATGTGAATTTTTTTGTGGTAACGGTAGAAAATGTGAGATGAAGAAGACGATATCAGAGAAAGTGTAAAATAAAAAAATACTGTAGCTTTTTATTATTGTGGGACCTACATGGAATGGGTCACGTGAGCAATAGGAGTAAATGTCTTCTTGTAAAAATTTTGTAATCTCTCAAGTTTTATTATAGTGTGTTGTACCACGTTTTTTAAGTGGGTGTGTTATATCTCGTTTACCTGATTGATATCTTTGTTACATAATGTCGATTTGTTAAATGTGTACAAATGATTTTGTTGTGCTAAGATTTGTGTTTGATAGTTTTGCCAATGTGAAACTTCCATGTGAATAAATGTGATTTGTGTGTGGGTTTTGTTTAGTGAGGCCATTGAGCTAATTTTGTTATGCGTATTTGTTCAGATTTTAGTTAGTAGTTTTTTAATCTCTTAAGTTTTATTATCGTGGTTTATATCTCATTATTATGATGTCGATTTGCTAAATGAGTGTATGTGATTTTTCTGTTAAGATTCGTGTTTAGTAGTTTTGTGAATGTCAAACTTGGATGTGTGAGTAAATGTGATTTTTGTGTGTGATTTTTTTATTGTTTTTTATAAAGGCGATTTGTGTGTGTGATTTGTTTAAGAGTAAAGTATATTTTTGGTCTTTGTGGTTTAGTGAGTTTTTCATTTTTGGTCAAAAATTCAAAAACGTTTTGGTTTTAGTCCAGAAGTGATACTTTTGTTTTACTTTCAGTCCAAAAGCATGTTTTTTTTGTTCCTTGTGGTTTGGTGGGTATTTCTCTTTTGGTCTAAATTTTCAACATGTTTAGACTAAAAGTGAAACAAAAGTATCACTTTTGGACTAAAACCAAAACGTTTTTGAATTTTGGACCAAAAGTGAAAAACGCACCAAACCACAAGGACCAAAAATATACTTTACTCTTTGTTTAATGAAGTCATCACAACCGATTTCTTTATGAAATTTGTTTGTTTAGATTCGGTTTGCATAGTTCTAATAGATGTATGCTTCTCGCTAGATTTTAAGTTTTTATGGGTTGCAAAAATGTTTGGCTTAAGAATTTCATGTGCAAAGATCTCTGTGTTGGCTTTGTTTCATTGGATTGTTGTCTCCATTAAGATCACTCTTAGAGCTTGTATAATCTTTAAGATCATATTTGAATAGTTAGTTAGCTTGTTTATCATCCTTGAGAGCATTTAATGTGTTTTAGAGTGTAGTTTAATTTCCTAGAGTTGGAGTTGTAATTTTCCTGTTTGAGTAATTAAAGTTTTATTGTATTTAAAAAGATACTTGTTCATTTGAGATAATTTTATAACGGAATTGTGGCATATCATAATCCGGTTACTCTAGCTTAGTTGACTCAACTCAATGCCGATCTTACTATGTATCTGATACGACCCGGTTAGGGGTTGTATCGGGATAAGGCACCACTTCAAGCGTGTGCTGGCTCCGTCAGAAAATAGAGAGAAGAACTAGAGATTTGTTTATCTTAAACTTTGATTGATTGATAAACTAAAAGATTACAAAGAATATTTATAAGACAAAGTAAAACCCTAATAGATAAATGAGCCTTGGGCTTGGGCCTAGGCATATCATTCCCCACTCCTTCAAAACCACCTTGTCCTCAAGGTGATGTCTAAAATATACAGTATCTTGATTCTGGGATCCCATATTCTTCCTTGAATAAACATGAATTCTTTCCAATGGTTCTTCACATAAGGCTGATAAACAACCAAACAAGATGCGTGCCAGGGTGGTAGCCAAGCATCATAAACCTTTTCGGACTTAGCCTTTTTAAATTCCTCATCATCAATTTTTAGAGCACGCTTGGTTTTAACTTCTTGAAGATCATGAAGCGAATCCTTGGTTTCTAAAGCCCCCCTAACGTTGTTCTTTAACTGTAACTCCATTGGAAGTTTCTCCACTTGCTTCTCCAACTCATGAACTAGTGTATGATCTTTTTTGATCTCTTTATTAGCATCTAAGGACCCTTTTGCCTCAAGTGAAGCTACTTCACTTTGCAATAATGTAAGGGTATCTGTTGTCTCTTTAATGGTCTCCTCTTTCTCTGTAGTTGCATTCTCTTTATGCACAGTTACCTCAACACGAGCCTCTGTTTCTTTCACCTTGTTCGACTTATGAAAAGTTGTCTCCTCAAGATGTTGAGCATGTACCATGTCGTTTGGCTTGGCGATGGTTGCGGTGGACCGATTGTCCTCCAAACGGGCCTCAATCATACGAGCCAACAAAAACACATAGCCCAAGGTAAGAGGTTTTGATGCTAACAATTCTCGCTGCAAGTGCAATTTAAGCCCAGAAATATAGAAGGAGATGAGCAAAGAGTCTGATATACCCGTAACCTGATTCATCAGCTTTTCAAATTCCCCTTGATAATCCTCGACCGTCCCTAATTGCAACAGCTTCGATAATGCCCCTTCGGATCTTCATATTTTGACGGTCCAAAATGATTCTTCACGCTTTCCTCAAACTTGGTCCAAGTAGTGATCAAACCATTCCTTGTCATCCACTAAAACCATTCCGCCGCCGCACCCTCTAAATTAAAACTCACGATCCTCAGCCGCTGATCAGTAGGGGTGTTAAGTAGCGAAAAGTACTCTGTGATGGAAAAGATCCATCTCTCAGGATCGTCCCCTGAAAACTTTAGAACATCCATGAATGCAATATTTTTTTTTGAAACCTTAATTTTTTTAACTGATGAACAGTAACTTTCTGGTGAATAGTGTTCTGTGAACAGTAACTGGCGATGAACAGTGTTTTTTTAAATCCTTAGATCGAAAGCCCTCAACGAGGTCTCTCAATGAAAGCACCAATTGATACGACCCGGTTAGGGGTTGTATCGGGATAAGGCACCACTTCAAGCGTGTGCTGGCTCCGTCAGAAAATAGAGAGAAAAACTAAAGATTTGTTTATCTTAAACTTTGATTGATTGATAAACTAAAAGATTACAAAGAGTATTTATAATACAAAGTAAAACCCTAATAGATAAATGAGCCTTGGGCTTTGGCCCAGGCATATCATTAATTGATACGACCCGATTTGGGTTATATCGGGATAGTAGCACCACTTCAAGCGTGTGCGAGCTCCTTTAGAATATAGAGAGAAGACTAGAAAATTTATTTGACAAACTTGATTGATTATTTTTTATTAATAATACTTTCCGGATCCATAATCTTCTTTGAATTGCACAAAGCCTCCACATCTTTTTCCTCTTCACCTTTTGCTATGGTGCCTTCGACGTAACACACACTCTTCTTCCGCCTTCCGCTGCCCCACGACTCTTCTCGCGATATACCCCCAGCGCTTCACCACCACCCATAACAACCTCTATCACACTTTTATTATTTTCTGAAAATTCGCCAAACTTGCTACGACTTCATTACTCTCACCAATATGGAAAACACAGTCTAACGCGCTACTAACCTCCTCAATACCAATATCTTCATCAGCTTCTAAGGACCCTTTAATCTTAGGTAAAGGTAATTCACTTTGTAATGATAGAATGTTATCTTCTTTCTTTTTAATGATCTGCTCTTTCTCTTTCTCTGCAATTTCCTCCAAACGAGCCTCTATTATACGGGCTAAGGAGAACTTTCCCCTAAAGTTGTAGGCCTCGTGCCCGCAACAGTTCAATGAAAAACGTCATTTAAAAAAGATCCGAGATATAAAACAATGTAAGTAAAGATTCGAGATGCCTGTTACACGATTTATAGAGCATCTCCAAACCATCCTTATATTCACGCCATCTACCCATGTTGCAAGGAGCTTGGATAGTTTCGTATTCCGCGTTCCGAACGCTGGCCGAACCCGATGCCATGACAGATAATACGAAGAACATTATTAATTTATTCCGATTATTAGTACCCTCGTGAGGTGAAACATATCGTGAATAGTACCCCCGTGAACAGTACGTGAATAGTAACTCTTTTTTTAACCCTAAATCAAAAACCCTCAACGAGGACTCTCAATGAAAGCACCAATTGATACGACCCTATTAGGGGTTGTATCGGGATAAGGCACCACTTCAAGCGTGTGCTGGCTCCGTCAGAAAATAGAGAGAAGAACTAGAGATTTGTTTATCTTAAACTTTGATTGATAAACTAAAAGATTACAAAGAATATTTATAAGACAAAGTAAAACCCTAATAGATAAATGAGCCTTGGGCTTGGGCCCAGGCATATCAGTATCTTACTGCCTTTGCGGCTCAAAATCAACGGATCACCATCACCCGAGCTTGAATACAAGAGGGACCAACCTCAGAAGTAGACCGCGTACATGGCAGTACGCATCACGTGTCACAAGGACTTGGGACAACTCTCAAAATCTAGCTGTCTCATTGAACCCGCCGCCAAACACGCTATGATTTGTTTTTAACAAGATAATAAATAATAGGTTATATTATTAAAATCGAAAAGGAAAACAATATAATTAAGCTATACAATATATAATTGTAAATAAGCTTTATAAACACAAAAAATAGTATTAAAATTTGACCAACTTTTTGGTGTTTAAAAAACTATATTTACCATTGTCTAAGCCTTACTAAAAAAATATTGCTATATAATGTTTCCCCTTTCAACTTTTAATAATATAACCTATTTTTTATTATAAAAAAAATATCATAGGCTTAAGAAAAATGAATAGTCCTACGTTGCCTTACTCCCTTCTAAAAAGTCTCCACTAAATGTACAATATTACTATCAAACTGACCTTGTAGTATTTTACATTTAAATTTCGACATTTTAACCATAGTATCTAGTTAGTTACTCACTGAAGCTCACTTTCACATGATTTAAAATTTTAAATTCAATGTCACTTGCATTTGATCAAATGGAAGAGTATTAACATATGAACGTTTCTTTCTAAAACCATTTTGGGTAAAATTCTTGACGTATGTACATATATATCTCTTTGAAGAATATTATTTGCAACATCTATTAAATTACAAAACTTGAAACTAGAGATCCATATAGAATAATTTTGAGATAAAAGTTTAGTACCGTCTACCTAGCAGATCATGGTGGTGGCAGATTCAATGAGTTCCCCACATTTACACATGCAGTCTCAAGTGCGACTGACACGTTATGCATCCGGTCGTGAACACGTTCGACTGCAACTCCGAGGTTCGCCCTCGCTTGGGTTTGTGCAGGCGTGACCACATTCGCCGGTGCGCTGCATCATATTTATTAAGATAATTAGTAAATCCAAAGTAAGTTGATTAACATCATTTACGGTCATTGGATTGGCCATTTAGAGAGAATAGAGTATAGATGACAGAGTGTAGTGTTTTACAGGGGTGAGCATACCGACCGTCGACCGGAATCCAGTGGGAGGGTGTGCTGAACCGGAAACCGACCGGACCGAAGGTTGTTTCGGTCCGGTCCGCGGTCCGGTAAATTGGACCAATTCGGTCCTCATGGTCCGGCCCGTTCCGACCAAAAACCCGATTATATGCCGTGTAGACCGACCGGACCGAATGAGGAGAGGTGTTTAGTGGTAGGTGTATGAGTTGGCCGACCCGGACCGGACCAAAAAAATTAAGATTAAATAAGAAAAAAAACCAAATGATGGAGCTGTCTTTATAATATGGGTGGGCCACAGGTAATTTTGTGAAGTAAATACATAAGCATATACGCACACTACTTGTATCAAACAAGAAGCATGGGTTGGCCATGGCCCATCCAAACCCCTACATGGCTCCGTCCCTGATTAAATGACAAACCTACCCATAGAAACACCTCTTTCCTTTACATATAAATATAGATCCAATAAGAGTCATAAAACAATATCCTCTATTATCTATTATATATCCTCTCTAAATGGCCAATCCAATTACTGTAAATGATGTTAATTGGTGTAAGTTTTTTTTTCTTTTTAGAATTTTCTTTGTCATTCCATTAACCATTTGTTTGGTTATGTGTTATAAAGGATGTAATAGGACATGTTGAGTGTGTAATTTAACCCCGATTGTGTTTCTGTTTTGTACGTTGTGTGTGGGGGTTTATGTTTTCAAACTTTTTATCTTTAATTACGGGGGATGGGAAAAGATAAATATGGGGTGTTTGTTTAAGATTTTATAGAAGGCTTATGAGCTTATTAGCTTATATAACTAAAATAAGTCCATATGAGTGTTTGGTTAAGCTTATAAAACTATTCTTTTCTTCTATATAAAACCGGTTTGACATGGTGGTTCAACGGGTTAAACTAATGTGACTTAGTGCTTGTTACTTTTGTTGGTTGACACAATTCTTTTATATTCTATGCTAGAAGTTGTTACTACTACACCATCTGTGGTAGTCCTTCCGAAAGAAAATTTTTTGCGTCTTACACTTGATAACTTGGGGGAAGTTAAAAACAAGCCGAAAATGTCCGTGACAAATTTTGTTAAGAAAGATCAACCAATAAACTTGGCCTCGCAAAGGTAGAAGCAAATCAGGATGGAGAAAAGCAAAGTATTTTTGTGTGGGTTGCATTTTTTTTACTTTGTTTAGTAGTAAATT
Source organism: Tanacetum coccineum (assembly GCA_026074375.1). Taxonomy (NCBI): domain Eukaryota; kingdom Viridiplantae; phylum Streptophyta; class Magnoliopsida; order Asterales; family Asteraceae; genus Tanacetum; species Tanacetum coccineum. The sequence continues at coordinate 56,728 of BQNB010001933.1, read as the reverse complement.
CAAGTTGATTGTTGGTATGTGCTTAAATACACATACCTTTTACCTAATAAAACGAGCTAAAAAGAACAATAATATAACAACCCACAATTTTCATCAATGTAATTATCCATCTATTAAATTAGATGCAATGTACTATCATTCTATTAATACAAACCACCTTTTACAGGGAAATTTTTCGCTTTACTACATTCTACTATGTAACATTGTTTACATAGAAAACTAAAGTTAACGGGCTCACACAACCTACCAATGACAAACCTATCTATATATATGTCAAGCAAACATCATAACATATCAATTCAATGATCTATTATCCATTTTATCATATACATTATCTATTTAACATAGTTTTCACAACGATATTACCAAATGAGCATAAATCGTTAGCGTTTATGCCTAAACCCTAATTTCATGTAAAGTACACATCTAAAGTGAATGTACAAGCAACTAAGGCACATGTATAAGTATCTTAGCATCTCATTTGAATACATTTTCCCTCCAAAATAAGGTACAGACACTTTTAAGCACAATGTACAAGTAAGCAAAGCACAAATCCAAATAAGCCATTTTACCTTCGTTTTTCTTAAGGATTTCATACAAACTAATCAACCTAAGTTATAAACACTCAATGTACAACAATTACATTTCATTCCCACTATTACAACACATATCCACAAATAAAAGCTCAAAACCCTAACCCGTTACAAGCTTGAACCCGCGACCCATTTCTTTCCTTTCTATCCGATTTAAACTAAAACACTAATCATAAACACTAAACTATAATCCTAACACTAATCCTAGACCTTAATCTAGATTAAACCCTAGCCCTAGCTCAAATAAAAACCCTAAAAACCCTATTCGAGCCCTAAACCTACCCGGCACCCCTTTTCCCTCCTTTTTGACCCATTTGAAAACCAACCATGGACCCAAGCACCTCTATGATCATGCTACTTCCTTAACAAGCTGCTTACAAGCACCTCAAGTGCAATACTTGCTCCTTAAGTTGGCCACCTCCTCCTTGTTTCTTTGTGGTAACCCGCGGCTGAACCAAACACCACATCACCTCTCAAAATTTTTGCCAACACTCCTAGCTACTCTCATAGACCTCAAGACTTATCTCCTAGCTGCTAACATATGTCCTAAGCTTGGGCACTAAGTCTCCTTGGCCTCCAAGGGTCTTCAAACACTATAAAAAGGGGACAAACTCATTCATTTCAACTCACACCTTCATATTCACTTCTAAATCATCAATGGAGTTCCAAGTCTGATCAAGAGGAATTATAAGAGTCCCAAGAGCAGAAAGAAATCCAATATCTTTTGAAGAAAAAGAAGAAATTGTAGAATAAAGACGAAAGAGAGGAGACCGAAGAGGTTAGAGGATGGAAAGGGGAGAGAGGGAAGAGGAGAGAGAAGAGAGAGTGATGAAGGAAAGGAGGAAGGGGAGAGATTGGGGGAGAGAAGGAGATGAGGAAGAGAAGCAGGGCGCGAGCCCTTGGCTTTAGCCAGTAGATTAAAGAAAGGGGGGCGAACACGTATCAGCAGCCGATCCCTGCCGATTCCGCCTACCTCCCTACTACGCCAAGCGACTTCGTCCTGCACCCCTCCCTCTTTCCCTCGCGCGATCTGTACTTACCCGCGCCTCCTCTCCTCCTCTCTCCCATTCCTGCCGCCTCCGATCCTCTCTCATGCTCGCCGCCCCCCTCTGTTCCGTAACCCTCTCGGTATCGCTACCTATCTTGGGTGGGTAAGGCTCCCCTCTTTGTTTCCTCTCGTTTTACTCTTATTTTAGTCTATTGGCCTTTCCCTCTCTTTTATGTCCTTCCTACTACTCGTAATTTCTGACCCTCTGTACACGTCTAGACTTCTTCTAGATTCGTGGACCTCCCTATCCCTTAACCCCTTTCCGCCTACTTCCTCTTTTGGCCTCCCTTAGGCTTACTACTACCAGACTACTCCTACTCTTTTAAGTTATCTTTCGTTGTAACCTTCTCACTCCCTCCTTCTTCCGGACCCCTTCGCAGAGCAATCTTGCTCTACACTGTTCCTTTGGGGACCCTAGTCCCAAATCTCCGTCTATCCCTAGATATGCTACTACCCACGTCTTCCCCTGCTTGCTCCGTCGCCTCTTGTGTATCCTGAATTTACGGAAGCCGTCTAAACCTGCTGCGATCCTCTTAATGTACTTCGTAATATTAGTTACTAGCTGGCTCTGGACTCTATCTTACTCTTCACCGAAGATCTCCGCTTTTTCCTTCTTCGAACCTCCCTCCCTCTTCTTCCCTTCGGCTCCATGACACACGCGACAACGCGATAGCCCCGTCCCTATCACGACCCCCCGTAATCCCAATCATTAAGCTCGAACTCCCGCAGGTTCATCAAGCTCCTTTCTATTTTAATACACTTAACATGTTCAAAATACTCATGTGTTCACACAACCCCCATTTTTAAAGGCTTGAACTCAAAACCATGCGTGTATAAAGTTTCAAAACCAAACCGAACCTATGAAACCCTAAATCGCGTTTTCTCTTAAACCACAAGCTAATCTCATAAGCTGTTACTATAAGCTAATCCTATAAGCATATTAAACATTTCTATAAGTATTTTATCAAGTCTTAAAAGCCTTAACCCGTTGGATTAATTTTTGAAACCAAATGAACCAGTTTTATGTTTTTAAACTCAAAATCCTTTATCAATAAGCAAAAGCTGTAAAAGCTATTTGTATTTTTTTTTTTTTTTTTTTTTTTTTTTCCTAACGTTTTATTTTAATAAGCTATAACCTATAGACCATATAACCTAGCAAATTACTTCTAACTTTCTAAAAATGAAAAAAATACATATCTTGAATTTGTAGACTAGTTTTTTGCAAAAATTTTCCGATCCAATAGGGTATAAATTTAAACTTTTTTTATAAACTTAGAAATTTTTTTTTAATTTATTTTTTAACCGTACAAGGACTAAAAAAGTAATTTTATGAAAGCATAACTCCAAAGGATTTGTTTTTTTGTTTTTTTTTTTTTGCCAAGACAACCAAAGTTAAGGGATTCTATTTTATATAATAACTATAATATATTAAAAAGAGGACTTTAGTTTTGTAATTAATTAAAATGCAATGGTAATTTTCTTTTTGCCCAAATTATTGAATTGACATACTATTCTCTTTAAAATATAATATATTATATATAAATTATAACAATATCATAAATAATATTATAAAACATATAATTTTTATTAAACCCCCCGAAGGAACATTTATCATTATTAATCAACGATCGGCCGAACGTATATAAAAAAATAAATCCGTTAATTAATTAACGTAATTTATGATCAACTAGTTTTGAAGAAACGTGAAATCTTAATATGTATCCACAAACTACTACAATAGAGGGGATCATTCATGTGAGAGGTTTCATTTGGGGTAACGTTGTTTATGAGGATTGCGTGGGACTGGATTTACGATTTAAAGTGTCCTGGCTCCTCAAACGTTTACTACATGGCCTCTGGATTATGATAGCCCGAACAGTGATACAATATTTCTATAATATTTCAATCAAAATGATATTACATTATGACATAAAACATATCCAATCAAACTAAGACTTGACATATTACCTAGGTTGTGTGACGGAACAACTACTTTCATTTCAAATACTTTTACCATCAATCAGATTTCCCTATACTATTAAGGTGAGTTCATAGCCTCGCATTTTAATCTTTCAAATGTTTTATAAACCCGCAAGGGGGATACATGCTATAAACAATGAATGCAAGTATTTTTCTATATGCTATCATGATGCAATATTGCCTAAGACCCTACTTTTGCCATTTAAGACCCCATTATCATGAACCATTAATTACTCTGAAGAGTGAGCGCGAATGCTGTGAATAGATCTATTTGGGATTGGACTTCCCCGTTGGTGTACCTATACTGTCGGTAACCAATAGCACGTCATTTGAATAACTATGCGGGTGTTTGGCAAAGGCACCCGTTGGGGCAATTACTTGTGATTATTGATTATCCCAAGGCTTCGGTGTCATGAGCTTAAAGCAATAATATTGTTTTACAAACTATGGGTGTATAACAACGTAACCCACTATTGAACTTGTATTCAAACTACTTTACTCAAACCTATGAATTTCACTCAACCATTGTGTTGACTTTTTAGCATGTTTATCTCAGGTAATTGAACAACTTACGGCACGGAGTGACACGGACTTGAAGATGGCTAAACCGTTATCATTCAAACTTTTTGAGTTCTTGTAGATTTTGGGACCTCTGTTTGTAAAAACTCTGATGAATAAATGAATGATAACAACTTTTTTTTCAAAACGTCTCTTTATGATTCGTTTTCTATGATTATGACTATTGTACCATGAAATAATACCCTAGATTAGCTTCCGCTGCTATATGTCAAAAATGGGGGTGTTACAGATTGGTATCAGAGCCACGGTTATAGAGAACAAGGTTAAAACATTAACTATAACTACTTTTCTTTTTCTAGCCATCAAAGTCCTCCGTGCTGCCTCATTTTCCGAAATGGTATGTAAAGATACATAACTATTATATAAATAACTTATGTCATTTACCGCCGGGTTGTTAACAGAACGATGTCTTCTCCCAATCATCCTACTTCCAACATTGAGGATGCATATTCCTTTAATTTTCCGAACTATCTTTTGGCTTCTCCGGATTATTTTCCAGCTTCAACGGGAAAAACTTACTCTAGTTCTTCAAACTCATTTGGTGTAATCCCACTAGCTTCACCAACCCTTTCGCTTTTTCATGATGACCCCTACATGAAAGTTATGCAAGCCTATTATACTAAAAAATCACCTATTCCGCCTCCAACTATTATACCTCAATCTTCAATGCTTAATCCTCAAGAATTCTTTCTTCCTGAGGAATTATTATCACCTAGGAAACGAGGTCGATCATCTTCTTCTACTTCTGCCCTACCTCAAAACTTTGAGATAGGAGAAAGCTCTCATAAAACAAGCGTGGAACGTCACGAAGAACAAATCAAGGAAATCTTTAATCATCTAGATGAACTCTCTCTCGACCGCATCGAGCACATAGAAGACAAAATCAAAGGTCTCGGTCAAGGTCGGGTAATCATCCAACAATATTTTGACACTTTGGAAACTGAACTCCAACAAGCTCGTGCTCAAATCTCTAAACTTCACAAGAAACAAATGGGAAATAACCACAAGATTTCTCTAGCTCGCTTCAGGATTACTGAACGATATCCAAATCCATCATCAAGCAGACAAGCAAAGCCTGAAGGAATGCCATCAATGGACCAAGAACAATGATAAAGGACTAACGGACTATTAGATAATATCTATAAGTTATACTTTTAACCTAGCCATGGGATTGTTGGTATAAATAAAAACACTGTCAAATCTTGAACAATGGTATGTAAAAAGCTGGTTATTTTATGATATAATACAAAGGCAATCCCATTATGTCCCTTGTTGTTTCATAATACCAGCTTATCTCTCTTACATCATCATCTTCGTCATCATCATATGCATTTATACCTCCGTCTTCATCATTATAAATCATACCATAACCTCTAGATGCTTATAAGTGCTTAAAGTTCAAAAATAAGCATTACTCTTTAAGCATTTTTAAGCATTACACTTCAAGCATTACATTTTTAAAGTATTACATTCTTATTACGTGTTATCTTATGTTGATAGAATGCCTCCCAAAAGGACGTCATACATCTGGAAACAGCCGTCATGACTGTTAAGCTGCCATCAGAAAAACTCGTTGCTGACAGTGTCACCGTTATTTCGGATATAGAAGCAATAGCTGCAAAAATGGCAAATATCTAGATAACCCAATAGGAACACCATGATGTTTTTCAAGTCCTACTGGTACTCCTATAGCAAAAACGGAAACCAATAAAGAGTTTATAAGAGTCAACCTTCTACTTTAATGTAATGAGAAGGAGCATTCCTATCCGCGGTTTGTGTACGACCAAATCATATTCTCCTTACAATTGCTAAAGAAAACAAAGTGACATTTGCTACTGGTACCCTAACTGATGATGCCTTGTCTTGGTGGAATGCATACGCCCAACCTATAGGAGTAGATCAAGCTAATCAGATCACCTGGACTGAGTTAAAAAGGCTTTTGACAAACAAGTATTGTCAGACTATCTAAGTTAGAAAAAGAGAAGAAGAACGTACAATCTGACTGTAAAAGGGAAAGGATCGTAAACCTTACGTTAGAAGATTCAAGACTTATTGTCCTAATGTATTTTTGGTATGTTTTTAGTCATTTAAGTCCGTTTTTGATAGAAAATGGTATGTGTAATTAAGCACATACCAATTACCTTGAAGTATCGAAGGAAATGTTACCGCCTCTAAACCTCAAACTTTAGAAGAAGCCATTAACATAGCCCAAAGGCTAATGGATCAGGTAACAAAACACACTCCGGTGCAAGTATCAAACGATCACAAGCGAAAGTTTGACGACAGAAGAACTTTCAACAACAACTATCGCAACAACCACAATTACCGTAACACCAACCCCAACAACCACTACAATACTCAACAAAATCGAAGGCAAGAAGCTGTCAGAGCTTATGCTGCCACCCTAGCTGAGAACAATAGGTATGATGGGAATCTCCCATCCTGTCAAAGATGTACTCTACATCACACCGGACCTTGTACTGTTAAGTGAAATAATTGCAACAAGATGGGCCATTTGACCAAGAACTGCCAAAACAAGAGGCCAGCCACTAGAAGTAATCAGCTACCAGTGACAGTTATTTGTCATGCATGTGGAGAGAAAGGGCATTATACAAATCAGTGCCGAAAGACCAACATCAATGCCCAAGGAAGAGCCTACCTTCTAAGGGATAAGAATGCTCATCAAGACCCTAACGTAGTTACGGGTATGTTTCTCCTAAACCAACATTTAGCTAGAGTATTATTTGATTCCGGAGCCGATAAAAGCTTCATATCCTTATCTTTTGCCTCTATGCTAAATATCCCGCCTATTACAATAGATACCTTTTACGATATCGAAATGGCTGACGGAAACCTAGTAAGCACAAACACCATTATCCGGGGTTGTACCCTGACTTTGTTAAATCAACCATTTGAAATTGATCTCATGCCAATTAAACTCGGTAGTTTTGACATTGTCATTGGTATGGATTGGTTATCCAAGTATCATGCTAGGATCATCTGTGACGAGAAAGTCGTCCACATTCCCATCAACGATGAAACTTTGATCATTCGAGGTGATCGAAGTAAAACCCGACTAAATCTCATATCTTGTATAAAAACCGAACGATACCTATCCCGAGGTTGTCAAGTTTTCATGATCCAAGTAACGGAGAAGAAGAAGTCAGACGAGAAGAGATTAGAAGATATTCCCGTAGTTAGAGAATTCCCAGAAGTTTTTCCTGAAGATCTACCTGGCCTCCCTCCCGTTCGCCAAGTAGAATTCCAAATTGATTTAATTCCAGGAGCAACGCCTGTAGCTCGCGCACCTTACCGATTAGCTCCTTCAGAAATGCAGGAACTATCTAACCAACTTCAAGAATTAGCAGACCGAGGTTTTATCCGACCAAGTACATCGCCTTGGGGAGCTCCTATCTTATTTGTTAAAAAGAAAGACGGATCTTTCAGAATGTGTATCGATTACCGGGAGTTGAATAAACTTACTGTAAAGAATCGTTACCCATTACCCAGAATCGATGACTTATTCGACCAACTTCAAGGTTCAAGCGTTTACTCAAAAATCGACTTAAGATCCGGTTATCATCAACTAAGAGTAAGAGACGAAGATATTCCTAAGACTGCTTTCAGGACAAGATACGGACACTATGAATTTCAAGTAATGCCATTTGGTTTAACTAACGCACCTGCTGTATTCATGGATCTCATGAATCGTGTGTGTAAACCATACTTGGATAAATTCGTGATAGTGTTTATCGATGATATTCTTATCTACTCTCGTAACGAAGAATAACACGCAAATCATCTGAGAATAATCCTAGAATTACACAAGAAAGAGAAGTTGTATGCCAAGTTCTCCAAATGTGATTTCTGGATTCGTATCGTGCAATTTCTTGGACACCTAATTGATAGTCAAGGACTTCATGTTGACCCTGCCAAGATCGAAGCAGTTAAGAACTGGGCATCTCCCACTACACCCACGGAAGTTCGTTAATTCTTAGGACTTGTCGGCTATTATCGGAGATTTATAAAAGACTTTTTGAAGATTGCAAAATCTTTGACTGAATTAACCCAAAAAAACAAGAAGTATATCTAGGGTGAAGACTAAGAATCGGCTTTTCAACTACTTAAACAAAAGCTATGTGAAGCTCTAATCTTAGCATTACCCAAAGAAAATGACGATTTTGTTGTTTACTGTGATGCATCTCCTCAAGGTATGGGAGCAGTGTTAATGCAAAGAGAAAAAGTTATTGCATATGCATCCTGACAACTCAAGCCTAATGAAGAAAACTATACCACTCATGATCTCGAATTAGGAACAGTTGTGTTCGCTCTTAAAATCTAGAGAAACTATCTCTACGGCACAAAGTGTACGGTTTTCACCGATCATAAAAGTCTTAAACATATTCTTAATAAAAAAAGAATTGAACATCAGACAACGTCGTTGGTTGGAATTGCTTGCAGATTATGATTGCGAGATTCGTTATCACCATGGAAAGGCAAATGTTGTAGCATATGCCTTAAGCCGAAAGGAACGAATCAAACCACTCTGAGTTAGAGCATTAATCATGACCATTCATCCAAAATTACCATCACAAATTCTCAAAGCTCAAAATAAAGCACTCAAAGAAGAAAATGTCAAAGCTGAGAATTTATGAGGAATGGATAAAGCATTTGAAGTACGTCCTGATGGAACTCATTGTATTAAGAATCGAAGCTGGTTACCACTCTTTGGTAATTTAAGAGACTTGATTATGCATGAGTCCCATAAATCAAAATATTCCATTCACCCGGGTTCTGATAAAATGTATCAAGATCTAAAGAAACTCTATTGGTGGCTTAACATAAACGCAATCATCGCTGAGTACAGTGGCAAATGTTTAACATGCTCTAGAGTTAAAGCTGAATGTCAGAAGCCATCCGGCTTACTGGCACAACCGGAGATTCCTATGTGGAAATAGGAGAGAATAACAATGAATTTTGTCACAAAACTACCCAGAACATCAGACGGACATGACACAATTTGGGTCATTATTGATCGCCTTACCAAATCTGCACATTTTATTCCTACCTGAGAGACAGATAGTATGGAAACCCTTACAAGGTTATACATCAAAGAAATAGTCTCCAGGCATGGCGTGCCAATATCCATTATCTCGGATCATGACAGTCATTTCACATCCAGGTTCTGTAAATCTTTGCAGAATGCTTTGGGTACTGTATTAGACATGAGTACGGCATATCATCCCGAAACTGATGGACAAAGTGAAAGAACCATTCAAACACTCAAAGATATGCTTCGAGCCTGTGTCATAGACTTTGGAAAAGGATGGGGAAAACACTTACCATTGGTAGAATTTTCCTACAATAACAGTTACCATGCCAGCATTAAGGCAACACCATTCGAGGCACTTTATGGTCGAAAGTGCAGATCACCTGTTTGCTGGGCCGAAGTTGGAGATGTTCAACTTACAGGACCATAATTAATCCATGAAACCACTGAGAAGATAGTGAAAATTCGACAACACTTGCAAGCTGCAAGAGATCGACAAAGAAGTTATGCCAATATAAGACAAAAACCTTTAGAATTTCAAGTTGGAGATCATGTTATGTTGAAAGTATCACCTCGTAAAGGAATCATCCGATTTGGAAAACAAGGAAAGCTTAACCCTAGGTACATTGGACCATTCAAAATTCTTGAACGAATTAGCCCAGTGGCATACAAACTAAAGCTTCCTGAAGAGCTTAGTAATATCCACAGTACTTTCCATGTTTCAAATCTAAAGAAATGCTTATCTAATGAATCTCTTGTCATTCCAATGAAAGAGCTTCGGCTCGATGACAAACTCAACCTCGTGGAAGAACCCATAGAAATCATGGATCGAGAAGTCAAGCAACTAAAACAAAGTCGTATTCCTATAGTTAAAGTACAATGGAACTCTAAAAGAGGACCAGAATTTACATGGGAACATGAAGATCAAATTCGTGCCAAATATCCACATCTGTTTTCAAATATCACTCCGGCATCCAACTAAATCTCGGGACGAGATTTCATTTAAGGGAGGAGGACTATAACAACCCACAATTTTCATCAATGTAATTATCCATCTATTAAATTAGATGCAATATACTATCATTCTATTAATACAAACCACCTTTTACAGGGAAATTTTTCGCTTTACTACATTCTACTATGTAACATTGTTTACATAGCAAACTAAAGTTAATGGGCTCACACAACCTACCTATGACTATTCTATCTATGAATATGTCAAGCAAACATCATAACATGTCAAGTCTGCACTCTAATATCATTTATAACATGTACGATATTCATTTAACGAAGTTTTAACGACAATATTATTAAATAAACATAAACCATTAATGATTATGCCTAAATCCTAATTTTATGTAATGTAAACATCTAAAGCGAATGTACAAGCAACTAAGACACATATACAAGTATCATAGCATCTCATGTGAATACATTTTCCCTTCAAAATAAAGTACAAGTCTTTAAAAGTGTGAGGTCTTAAATTCAAGATCAATAAGCAATATAGTGTTTAGTCTGGAGAGAGAAAGATTAGAAAGTAGAGAGAGAAAGAAGGAGGAGGAGGATTAGATAAATGATATTAGATTGATTAGAATACACACACCACTAATAAGGAGGTGGAGGGGTATTTATACCCATTTTACAAGTATGAGCAAGGTGCTCTTGTCTTTTAGACTTTGGCTATTTAGCCAGGTTTCTTGACTTATTTTAGTCACAAACCTTTCATCTAACCTATTACATAATATTATTTTTCTAATTATTACAAGACTCGATCTCAATAAGATCGTCACTTTTTATCATTCCTAACAATCTTCCCCCAAGGGACGATCATTGAGATCTCTCTTTGATTGCATTAATGATCATCATTTTCTTATTCATAACAATCTCCCCCTAAAGGATGATCATTGAGATCTCTCTTGTGACTTTGATCTTTGAACTTTAATGCGTGTTTGTCCTGAGTCTTGTTGTGTAATAGTGGTTTCATTCCAATCATGCTCTAGTGATCTTGATCTTGATCATTCCATTATCCATTTTTCCTTTGCCTTTGAGATCTTTTCATATCATCATTCTTTACCGTGAATCCATCTTGATTTATCTTTTGAAGCTTCTAACCAACATACTCATACTTTCTTGACAGCTTACAATCTTCCTCATGTAGAACTTTTGTCTTGACTAATAACTTGATGATTTGAGGAAGTTCTTTGATTTATCAGAGTTGCGGAAGTGTATCTTTAAACTTTAAGTATGAGTTATGAAGGAATGAATTATGACGGTTTTCTTGCTTCTGAAAGGTAGAGATGTTGTTGATGTTGTTATACATAAATGTATCTTCCCTCAATTGCTTCCCCCTAAATAAACAACCATTCGTTCGCACATACTTCACACAAACAACTCACATAAGAAAGAAACTATATCCTCCAAGTCAATTAAGTCCCGGATGTTGTATACACCAAAGTCAATTAAGTCCCGGATGTACACATTTCTTCCCCCCAGTTGTTGCACTATGTTGTATACACCAAAGTCAATTAAGTCCCGGATGTATACATTTCTTCCCCCTAATTGTTGCGCTCTATCGAAATATTCAGCTAGAACACTTCTCTTCCCCCTGATTATATTGGATGACCATCAAACATAATCATAATCTTGTTACGCCTGAATATTCGATAGTGAAGTCATGTGTGAAGTGCGGTCTAAGCATGAGAGACAACTACTAGCTTCAATTCCAACCATCTCCCCTTATCAATATTGTGACATCATAAGTAACCTTGGTAATCCAACACTTCACTTGAATGAATCAAGGAAATGTTGTTTGTGTTTTTCAAAAACAAATTCCAGAAAAACACGATAACTACTAGATCACTTAGATTACTAGTTAACACTAATTGAATCATTAAACATTCATTTTCAAATTAGTGACCTACGTTCAGCGTTGGCTTGATGTTAGCACTGGTAGGATTTCCATTCAATCATTGTGAAATACTTAATTTAAGTATCACTCTTGAATGTTCTGGCAATGTCACTAAGACATGCATTTAAAATATAATATTTTTGTATAAATTTATAAAATATTATAAAAATATTATAAAACTTGATTTTATTAAAACCCGGTACATTTATCATTATTAATCAACGATCGTTTATAAAATCAATTACGTTAATTAATTAAAGTAAATTTATCATTCTACTGGTTTTGAAGAAACTGGATATCTTATTGGGCACGTGTACTAGGGAGGATCGTCATGTGAGAGGTTTCCTTTAGGGTATACGTGTTTATGAGTGTGCTGGATTTTCGATTTAAAAGTTCCTGGGCCCTAATAGCTTTACTACATGACCTTATTGAAATATGATGGCAAAGTATAACTAGTTGATTACATATTGCCATATTAAATTCAATCAAAGAGGGATATTCCATTATGACATAAAACATATTCAATCAAACTAAGACTTGACATATTACTCAGGTTGTGTGACGAAGCCGTTACTTTCATTTCATATACTTTTGCCATCAATGAGATCTCCCTATACTGTCAAGGTGACTTCATAGCCTCGCATTTTAATCTTTCAAATGTTTTATAAACCCGCGAGGGGAATACATGCTATAAACATGAATACAAGTATTTTTCTGTATGCTATCCTGATACATTATTGCCTAAGTCCCTACTTTTGCCATTAAGACCCCATTATCATGAACCGTTAATTACTCTTCAGAGTGAACGCGAATGCTGCGAATAGATCTATTTGGGATTGGACTTCCCCGTTGGTGTACCTATATTGTCGGTAACCAATAGCACATCATTTGAATAACTACGCGGGTGTTTGGTAAAGGCACCCATTGGGGCAATTACTTGTGATTATTGATTATCCCAAGGCTTCGGTGTCATGAGCTTAAAGCAATAATATTGTTTTACAAACTATGGGTTGTATTCAAACTACTTTACACAAACCTGTGAATTTCTCTCAACCATAGTGGTGACTTTTTAGCATGTTTATCTCAGGTAATTGAACAACTTACGGCACGAAGTGGCACGGACTTGAAAATGGATAAACCGTTATCATTCAAACTTTTTGAGTTATTGTAGATTTTGGGACCTCTGTTTGTAAAAACTCCGATGAATAAATGAATGATAACAACTTTTTTTTCAAAATGTCTCTTTATGATTCGTTTTCTATGATTATGACTATTGTACCATGAAATAATATCCCAGATTAGCTTCCGTTGCTATATGTCAAAATGGGGGTGTTACAAATAATGACCAAAAATACATTAGAAATACATTGTATATGTTTGTATTGTGAATTGTGTCTTGCAGGTACGGATATTCAATAATAAGACAAAAACAAGGCCAAAATGGACAAAACTGGGCACGGGAATGGAAAAAGCGCGAGAAAACGAAGCCGAATGCATATTCTTTTTTAATGGGCCAACCCGTACCCGTTTAATAAGCCGGGTCAGCCTATTATAATATGAATTATACTTAACCCTAAGTCCATTACATGTCCAAATCCAATCCAATATCCCAAAAATAATCCAAGCCCAATATTAAAGCCCAAAATCCCAATCCTTGTCCAAGTCAAACAATATAGAAAGACGGGTCAAAATTACTATTCACTGTCTTCTTTCCATCCCATTACCTTTTCACCCTGCAACGAGTAACCCAAGGTAAACCAACCCTCGCACACACGCTCAATTAAACCTTCTAGAAGCTGACACGTCTGACACCACCTTGCCACGTTGGCGATCCTAAGCAATATCAATGGATAACGAGGCGTGGAAGTGATCTAACGGTGGATTGAAGGGTTGTTAGAGATCAAGGGTTCGGATTGATGATTGGGACGCTCCTCCTGAAGACCTAGAAGCTTCATTCTTCTCCTATAAATAGAGAGGATTTCACACAAGTAGAGGATATCTAGTGTAGGAATATGAGTGGTGTATAGTAGCTTAATTTCCAGCTTATTGTACTTCTTAAATATCATTTCATTCAAATAGCTTGTAAACGTTTTACTATTAATAAAAGTCAGTTTCCTTTAAATTGTGTGTTGAATTTAAGCTTTTACTTTTATGCAATTTGGTTAAAAAAATGTGTTTGAATACTACTTAAATAAGCAATAAGTTTAAAGCTTAATTGAATGAGCTTTGTTACTAAATCACCTTCATTACCTTAAAAATCACTTTAAGCTCTTATTGGATGATAAGCCAGACAAGGATGGGCTTATGGTTTTTGGATTCAGCTTACTGACAACAAGTTGAATCCCTAAAGCTTTAGGTTCACTCAATTTAGCTTTGGATGCAGGTAATGACGTAATCTCTTTTACATGCCTTTAGAACTGTTTTGCTCATTACATTCTGCTTATTTGCTTATCTTCTTATTTCTGCTTATTTTCTGTTTAAGTGTGCTTATTTAGTCTTATATTAGCTTAATGAATTCAGTTTATAGTTTAGTTTAGCTTGTTTTAAGTTTAAATAGAATATGTCCATTTTTAGTTAAAATTGCTTATTAGTCCAGCTTATTATTTAGTACCTATTTCAATTAGATTTATCCTTATTAGTCCTTAATTATGTTAGTTCTTAATTTGTTTTGGAATTTTAAAGTTTAACTAAGTATGTTTTAGCTTTTAAATGATTTTCAAGTTCTTAAAGGGGTGTTTGCGATAAGAAGTTTAAGAATGGTAAAGTAGTGTGTAATAATTTTTTGGCACTCAAATCAGCTTCTATAAGCTCTAAATATGTCTAAGAGTTAGTTTTCATAAGTTTAAAATAAGTTTTGTTAAGTTCTAAAGTTAGTTTAATCAAATGTTAAAGTCCGCTAGTTTAAAAGATGTTCAAACTGCTTATTTTTGTTAAACTTCTTTAGGTGAGGTTTTAATGCTCAAGTTTGGTTTCTTTGGCATCTTTATGAATCTGTTTTGAGTTTGAGTCTTAGGATTAAGCCTTTTGAAATTTTCAGCTTAAAATTCAGTCAAGTTAGAATGTTTGATGGTTGTTCTTAATTGTCAAAATATGCAGATCATTGGTAGTCACATCCTTGCTCAACTTTGGTAAATTTTCATTGAGTTTAGCTTATTGGAATGAGGTTTTAAAAAAAAAAATCTGTCTTCCCGTAAGTCGACTGAAACTCCACTCCTCCCACACCCCCCAAAACCCCCCCCCCACGCGTGCTGCTCGTCCCCTCTCTCTCACCCAAACCCCCCGAACCTCTCCTTCCATCAACAACCGCCCCCCCCCCCCCCCCCCCCGACGCCAACCCCACCCTCACCCCACCCATCCCCAAAAACCCCCTCTCAACCCCAAGCCCCCCCCTAATCTCCTCGCATATCCACCCCCATCACATCCACAAAATTCCCCAGTCAATACCCGCCCCCCCCACCACCCAACACACAAGCCAGTCCATTAACGGCACCCCAAGACCCCCAAACAAACCCCCCCACCGGCTACATCCTACGCCCTCCGCCTCTGTCCCCCTCCTGGTGCGGCGGGTGGGTGGTGTCGTCTTCCCCGCTCGCGCGTGGGGCTCCCTGCCGGGGTTCTCACCACCCCCACCCCCCAGCCTACAACACAACAGCCCCCCCGCCACCCCCCCTATGCTGCATCTAAAACCGTCAGCCACCCAGCATTTTAACACACACTCACGCAGATGACACCCTCTTTTAACATTTACACTACGACTTTAACACCACATTTGCTTAAAACTCACATAAGACCATACCCCCAACACCTTATTATAACAACCAACATCATGCCCACTCCCTCTTAACATATTTAGAGCTTATAAATGCCGGATTTGAGGCCCAAAAATTATTAACTAAAACAACTACTTATAAAAAACCATTCTTAATAAACTTCTTATACCCGCAAACAACCCTTAAAAGAACTTGAAAATCATTTCAAAAAAGCTAAAACAAGACTTAGTTAAATTAAAAAGTTAAACTTTACAATGCCAAAACAAATTAAAAATACCATAATTCCGGACCACCAACTTCACACCACACCTAGCACATGGACCACCCACCAAGCGCCTCAGTCCTACCTCCTCCCTAATCCCCCCACCACCATTCCCACACACAAAGAACCCCTACCCCCCACCCCCGTCACCCCACCCCACTCCACCAGCCAACCTACCGCTCCACTCCTCGCCACCAACCTCACCCAACAACCCCCCCACCGCCTCCCAACGCGCACACCTCCCCCACCGCCTCCACCAGCGCCCCCCCCTAACACCAGGCCTTACCCCTGCGCAACCACCTACAATCCCATCCCCACCCCCTGCACCGCAAGCGTGCCCCTCCCTGCTAACCGTGCTTACACCATTATGATACCTTACAGCTGAATGACACCAAACACACCAAACGCCCAAACCTTGTCTGGCTTTATCCAATCCAAATAAAGAGCTTAAAGTGATTTTTAAGGTAATGAAGGTGATTTAGTAACAAAGCTCATTCAGTTAAGCTTTAACCAAACTTAACTGAATGAGAATTAGCTTAGAAAAGTAATTAGAACTTATTGCTTATTTAAGTAGTATTCAAACACATTTTTAACCAAATTGCATAAAAGTAAAAGCTTAAATTCAACACACAATTTAAAGGAAACTGACTTTTATTAATAGTAAAACGTTTATAAGCTATTTGAATGAAATGATATTTAAGAAGTACAATAAGCTGGAAATTAAGCTATTCTACACTACTCCTATTCCTACACTAGATATTCTCTACTTGTGTGAAATCCTCTCTATTTATAGGAGAAGAATGAAGCTTCTAGGTCTTTAGGAGGAGCGTCCCAATCATCAATCCGAGCCCTTGATCTCTAACAACCCTTCAATCTATCGTTAGATCACTTCCAAGCCTCTTTATCCAATGATATTGCTTAGGATCGCCAACGTGGCAAGGTGGTGTCAGACGTGTCAGCTTCTAGAAGGTTTAATTAAGTGTGTGTGAGAGGGTTGGTTTACCCTGGGTTACTCGTTGGAGGGTGAAAAGGTAATGGGAGGGAAAGAAGACAATGAATAGTAATTTTAACCCGTCTTTCTATATTGTTTGACTTGGACAGGGATTGGGATTTTGGGCTTTATTATTGGGCTTGGACTATTTTTAGGATATTGGATTGGATTTGGACATGTAATGGACTTAGGGTTAAGTATAATTCATATTATAATGGGCTGACCCGGCTTATTAAACGGGTACGGGTTGGCCCATTAAAAAAGAATATGCAGTTCGGTGGCTTCGTTTTGGTCCCCTCGCGCTTTTTTTTTCCATTCGCCGCCGCAGGTGCCCGAGTTTTGTCCATGTTTGGCCTTGTTGTTTTTCCCTTATGGTATTGAATGATGGTCCGTAGTACCTGCAAGACACAATTCCCACCAATACAAACCATATACAAATGTATTTCTAATGGTATTTTTTTGGGGGTCATGAGTGTTGTAACACGGACCGGGGGCCCTTTTGGCGACATATAGCCCAACGGAAGCTAAGATCTTGGATATTATGGTCATGGTACAATATGTCAGTCGTAACGATCGTAGCAACGAGATTCATAAAGGATACAGATTTAGAAAAAAACGTTGTATCAATCACTATTAGGTTTGAGATTGTAGAATCCCACGGCGAATTAGTAGGTATTCCAATTATTTTTTAACAAACCGCGGTCCCACAATCTACCCAAAGGCTCCGAAACGGAAAGCTGAATTTAAACGTGTTTATGTATCCATTTTTCAAGTCCGTGCCACTGGGTTTGGAAGGATTCGGGGTTCTCGGTGCCGACAGTTGTTCAATTACCTAGATAGAAACATGCTACAAAAGTCACCAGCTTATGGTTGAGAGAAAATCAACGAGGTTTGAAGAAAACGTAGTTTGAATACAACCGCGAGTAGGTCTTGGTAAAACAATTATTTTGTGCTTTAAGCTATGACCCGAAGAGGCCCTTGGGGTATAATCAATAATCACAAGTAATTCACCGCCCGTGGGTGGGCCTTTACCAAACAGACTCCGCAGGCGCGCCGCGTAGCTTGGTTACTTACAAAGATGTGCTATTAGATACCGACAATATAGGTAACGATAAGCAACCAAACGGGGAAGTCCAATACCAAATAGATCTATTCGCTGCATTCGCGTTTCACCTCTGTAAGAGTAAGTTAACGTGCATGGAAAAAGGGTTCCTAATGGCAAAGTAAGGACTTAGCAATAATGGTAGCAGGATAGCCATACAGTAAAAATACTTGTATTCATGTTTATTAGCATTATTCCCGCTCGTCGGTTTATAAACCATTTGAAAGGATTAAAATGCGAGGCTATGAAGACTCACCTTGACAGTAGAGGAGGATCTCATTGGATGGCAAAAGAATAATAAATGAAAATAAAACGGCTATCGACACCCAACCGTAGTAATATGGTCAAGGTCTGTTAGTTTGATATGAGAATATGTTTTAAGTCGCCAAATGAATATCAATCTTTGATGGAATACTTATTATGGCAATATTGTAGCACTGTTCGGGGGCCATCATAATCAAATGTCATAGTAGTAAACGTTCTGAGGAGCCAGAGACACTTGAATCGTAAATCCAGCAAACTCAATAAAAACGTATACCCAAAGTGAAACTCTTCACATGAAGATCCCTAGTAAAGTGATACAAGAAGATTTCAGAGTTTCTCAAAACCTATTTGAAGATTAAATTCCGTTAATTAATTAACGTAAATTAATTTTATGAATACGTTCTATCGTTTGATTAATTAATGAAGTAAAATTACGGGGTTTGTAATAGCAAATAAAAGTTTTATAATATTTTTATATATTTTTATAATTTATATAAAAATATTATATTTTAAAGAATGTCAATTTGGCAAGAAATACCCTTGAATTATAATTAATTACAAAAACTATCACTTTTAATTATAAAGTATATAGATAAAATAATTCCTTAACTTTGTGCGAGGCAAAAAACAAACCTTGCGGAGTTATAGCTTTCATAAAATTACCTATTGTTTAGTCCTCGTAGTTAAAAATTTCTAAAATTTGACAATTATATACCCGCTAAGTATGGAACTTTTTTGCAAACTAAGTCTGAAGAAAATCAGATAATGATACTTTTTCCAATTGAAGAAAGTAATTTGCAGGTTATAGCTTGATGTAAAATAAGTTAGGAAAAATAGCTTTTACAAGCTTTTAGCTTATAGAAAAGGATTTCGAGTTTAAAAACATAAAACGGGTTCATTTGGTTTCAAAAATTAATCCAACGGGTTAGGGCTTTTAAGACTTGATAAAATACTTATAAAAATGTTTAATATGCTTATAGGATTAGCTTATAGTAACAGCTTATGAGATTAGATTGTGGTTTAAGAGAAAACGCGATTTTAGGGTTTCATAGGTTTGGTTTGGTTTTGAAACTTTATACACGCATGGTTTTGAGTTCAAAGCCTTTAACAATGATGAACACATGATTATATGAACATTATAAGAGTATTAAAACTGAAATGGAGCTTATGGAACCTGAGTTCGAGCTTAATGATTTGAAAAAGGGTCGTATAGGGACTTTTGCACTCGTACGCCTAGATCACTACCTCGGGGCTTCAAGACTTGGCTTCTTTCTGCTCTTGGGACTCTTATAATTCCTCTTGATCATACTTGGAACTCCATTGATGAGTTGATGAATATGAGGTGTGCGTTAATAATGAGTTTGTCCCCTGTTATATGTTTTGAAGACCTGTGGAGGCCAGGAGACTTAGTGCCCAAAGCTTAGGACATGTTAGCAGCTAGGAGACGAGTCTTGAGGTCTATGAGAGTAGCTAGGAGTGTTGGCAAAAATTTAGAGAGGTGATGTGGTGTTTGGTTCAGCCTGCGGGTGGATTTTTGTTTACCACAAAAGAAACACGGAGGAAGGTAGGCCAACTTAAGGAGCAAAATGCTGCTTGAGGTGCCATTGAAACAGCTTGTAAGGATAGAGTACATGAACATAGAGTGCTGGGGTCCATGTTTGTTTTCAATGGGGTCAAAATAGGAGGAAAGAGTGGGTGCCGGGTAGGGTTGAGGGCTCGAAATAGGTTTTTTAGGGTTTTTTATTTCTGAGCTAGGGCTCAGGGTTTAAGAATCTAGATTCAGGTCTAGTATTAGTGTTTAGGATGATAAGTTTGAGTGTTTTATTATTATGTTTTAGTTTAAATCGGATAGAAAGGAAAGAAATGGGTCGCGGGTTCAAGCTTGTAACGGATATCTAGGGGTTTCTGAGCATTTAATTTCGTGTGATATTTGGTGTAAAAAGTAGGGGAATGAAATGGTAAGTTGTAAATTGAGTGTTATATAACTTAGTTTGATTAAGTTGTGTGTATATGAAAATAAGGAGGGAATACGAAATGTAATGTTGTACATTAAGTGTTTATAACTTAATTTGTTTAGTGATTTAAGTTTAAAATGGGTAAAAAGGAATGAAATAGGTCGCGGGCTCATTTTAGTAACGGGAAAATGTATTCACATGAGATGCTATGATACTTGTATATGTGTCGTAGTTGCTTGTACATTCGCTTTAGATGTTTACATTACATAAAATTAGGATTTAGGCATAATCATTAACGGTTTATGTTTATTTAATAATATTGTCGTTAAAACTTTGTTAAATGAATATCGTACATGTTATAAATGATATTAGAGTGTAGACTTGACATGTTATGATGTTTGCTTAACATATACATAGATAGAATAGTCATAGGTAGGTTGTGTGAGCCCGTTAACTTTAGTTTGCTATGTAAACAATGTTACATAGTAGAATGTAGTAAAGCGAAAAATTTCCCTGTAAAAGGTAGTTTGTATTAATAGAATGTTAGTACATTGCATCTAATTTAATAGATGGATAATTACATTGATGAAAATTGTTGGTTGTTATAGTCCTCCTCCCTTAAAAGAAATCCCGTCCCGAGATTTAGTTAGATACCGGAGTGATGTTTGAAAACAGATGTGGATATTTGGCACGAATTTGATCTTCGCGTTCCCATGTAAATTATGGTCCTCTTTTAGAGTTCCATCGTACTTTAACTATAGGAATACGACTTTGTTTTAGTTGCTTGACTTCTCGAGCCGAAGCTCTTTCATTGGAATGACAAGAGATTCATCAGATAAGCATTTCTTTAGATTAGAAACGTGGAAAGTACTGTGGACATTACTAAGCTCTTCAGGAAGCTCTAGTTTGTATGCCACTGGGCCAATTCGTTCAAGAATTTTGAATGGTCCAATGTACCTAGGGTTAAGCTTTCCTTGTTTTCCAAATCGGATGATTCCTTTACGAGGTGATACTTTCAACATAACATGATCTCCAACTTGAAATTCTAAAGGTTTCCGTCTTATATTGGCATAACTTCTTTGTCGATCTCTTGCAGCTTGCAAGTGTTGTCGAATTTGCACTATCTTCTCAGTGGTTTCATGGATTATTTCTGGTCCTGTAAGTTGAACATCTCCAACTTCGGCCCAGCAAACAGGTGATCTGCACTTTCGACCATAAAGTGCCTCGAATGGTGTTGCCTTAATGCTGGCATGGTAACTGTTATTGTAGGAAAATTCTACCAATGGTAAGTGTTTTCCCCATCCTTTTCCAAAGTCTATGACACAGGCTCGAAGCATATCTTCGAGTGTTTGAATGGTTCTTTCACTTTGTCCATCAGTTTCAGGATGATATGCCGTACTCATGTCTAATTGAGTACCCAAAGCATTTTGCAATGACTTCCAGAACCTGGATGTGAAATGACTGTCACGATCCGAGATAATGGATATTGGCACGCCATGCCGGGAGACTATTTCTTTGATGTATAACCTTGTAAGGGTTTCCATACTATCTGTCTCTCGGGTAGGAATAAAATGTGCGGATTTGGTAAGGCGATCAACAATGACCCAAATTGTGTCATGTCTGTCTGATGTTCTGGGTAGTTTTGTGACAAAATCCATTGTTATTCTCTCCCATTTCCACATAGGAATTTCGGGTTGTACCAGTAAGCCAGATGGCTTTTGACATTCTGCCTTAACTCTAGAACATGTCAAACATTTGCCAACATATTCAGCAATGATTGCCTTCATGTTAGGCCACCAATATAGTTTCTTTAGGTCTTGATACATTTTATCAAAACCCCACATGGATAGAGTACTTCGATTTATAAGACTCATGCATAATCAAGTCTCTTAAACCACCGAAGAGTGGTAACCAACTTCGATTCTTGATACATCGAGTTCCATCAGGACGTATTTCGAATGATTTGTCCATTCCTCGTAGGTTTTCAGCTTTGACATTTTCTTCTTTGAGTGCTTCATTTTGAGCTTCGAGAATTTGTGATGGTAATTTTGGATGAATGGTCATGATTAATGCTCTAACTCGGAGTGGTTTGATTCGTTCCTTTCGGCTTAAGGCATCTGCTACAACATTTGCCTTTCCAGGGTGATAACGAATCTCGCAATCGTAATCTGCAAGCAATTCCAACCAACGGCGTTGTCTCATGTTCAATTCTTTTTTATTAAGAATATGTTGAAGACTTTTGTGATCGGTGAAAACCGTACACTTTGTGCCGTAGAGATAGTGTCTCTAGATTTTAAGAGCGAACACAACTGCTCCTAATTCGAGATCATGAGTGGTATAGTTTTCTTCATTAGGCTTGAGTTGTCGGGATGCATATGCAATAACTTTTTCTCTTTGCATTAACACTGCTCCCATACCTTGATGAGATGCATCACAGTAAACAACAAAATCATCGTTTCCTTTGGGTAATGCTAAGATTGGAGCTTCACATAGCTTTTGTTTAAGTAGTTGAAAAGCCGATTCTTGGTCTTCACCCCAGATATACTTCTTGTTTAGAAATCACACTTGGAGAACTTGGCATACAACTTCTCTTTCTTGAGTAATTCTAGGATTATTCTCAGATGATTTGCGTGCTCTTCTTTGTTACGAGAGTAGATGAGAATATCATCAATGAACACTATCACAAATTTATCCAAGTATGGTTTACACACACGATTCATGAGATCCATGAATACATCATGTACGTTAGTTAAACCAAATGGCATCACTTGAAATTCATAATGTCCGTATCTTGTTATGAAAGCAGTTCTTGGGAATATCTTTTCCTGACTCTCAGTTGTATGATAACCTGATATCTTAAGTCTGATCTCTTGTTGTAAACACTCGAACCTTAAAGTTTGGTCAAATAAGTCATCGATCATAGGTAATGGGTAACGATTCTTTACGGTAAGTTTATTCAACTCCTAGTAATTGATACACATTCTGAAAGATCCATCTTTCTTTTTAACAAATAAGACTGGAGCTCCCTAAGGTGAAGTACTTGGTCGAATAAAACCTCAGACTGCCCACTCTTAAAGTTGGTTAGATAGTTCTTGCATTTCTGAAGGAGCTAATCTATAGTGCTCGGGGTACAGGTGCGTGCCCTTGAATTAAAAATCTGATATGAAAATTCTACTTGACGAATAGGAGGAAGGCCAGGTAGATCTTCAAGAAAAACTTCTAAGAATTCTTTGACTACCGGTATTTTTCTAGTCGTTTCTCATCCGACTTCTTTTCCATTATTTGGGCTAGGAAAACTTGACATCCCCTGGAATATATACTTTCGGTTTTTATACAGGGATATGAGATTAGTCGGGTTTTTCACTTCGGTCACCTCACATGATTAATGTTTTCACCGTCGTAGGAATGTGGACAAACCTTCTCGTCACATATGATCTATCCATGAATACTTGGGTAACCAATCGTACAAGACGACGTCGAAAAACTACCGAGTTTAATCGGACATAAGAATCAATTTTGAATGGTTGGTTTAACTAAGGTCAGGATTGCACCCTAAATAAGGTTGGTTATGCTTATTAAGTTTCCGTCAGCCATTTCGAATCGTAAAAGGTATCTATTGCAATGGGGGAATATTTAGCGTAGAGGCAAAAGAGCTAGATACGAAGCTTTTATCGGCTTCATAAATCAAATTAATACTCTAGCGAGATGGTTGGTTTAGACGGAAAACATTTATCATGACTAATTTGGGTTTTGATGTAGCATTCCTATCCCTTAGCATGTGTAGGCTCTTACTGTGGGCATTGTTGGTGGTGGTCTTTTGGCATGGATTTGCATAAATGACCCTTTCTCTTTAAGCATGACAAGTAACTGTCACTGGTAGCAGATTACTTTCGGTGGCTGGCCCTTTTTTTCTGCAGTTCTTGGTCAGATGGCCCACCTTGTTGCAAATATTACAATTAACAGTGCAAGGTATGTGTGAATGCCATGGTGGCATTTTTACACAGGGACGGTTTCCTAGTAATCTATTTTTTTCAGGTAGGTGGTGGCAGAATATAAGCCCTGAAGGTTTCTTGCCTTCTGTTCTGTTGTGGTTGGTGATTATTATAGCGGTTGTTGATGTTGGTGTTATGGTAATTATTGTTATTATCGTTGCGGTAGTTGTTGTTGTTAAAAGTTCTTCTATTGTCAAACTTTTGTTTGTGATTACTTGATACTTGCACCGAAGTGTGCTTTGTTACGATCATTAGCCTCTTAGGCGATGTTTTAATGCTTCCTCTAGAGTTTGCGGGGTTTAAAGTCCGGGTACATTTCCTTTAATACTTCAACGCAACCCCCGATGAAACTTCCATCATTTTCTAAGAATTCTTGACACCATAGATTGAAAAAACAAGTGTTGCCAATTCCTGGAATATCTACATATGTCTTGAGATCATTCCCCTTCACAGTCAGATGGTAAAATTCGTCTTCCATCTTCTGGACTTCAGTTCGGGGACAATATTTCTTTATCAAAAGTTCTTGAATTCAACCCAGGTAATCTTGTAAGCTTCTTCTATCCCAATAGGTTGGGCAAAAGAATTCCACCAAGATAGAGCTTCTTCAGTTAAATACCAGTTAGCATAACTGCACTTTTGCAAGTCTTCAGTACAGTTGCTATGGGAAACAAAATACAATGCACTTGAATCTTTATAGCCATGATTCCAAAAATATAGACCACCAATGTATCCTTGTACCTTGAAATCCTGAGAAAAACATGCTTAGAACGGTCAACATAAAGTTGGTGAATTCATAGGTTTGTAAAAATGTATGAGTGTAGGACCGCAATTGTTTAGAGTGTGTATTGCATGGTATACAATATCCAAAACAGTAAGTATTGCATGGTATACAATATTCAAAACAGTAAGTATTGCATGGTATACAATATCCAAAACAATAAGTATTGCATGGTATGCTGATATAGCAATTCTATACACGTAAAATATAAATTATAATATGATAGAAAATTCCTAAACTACCCTTGAGGACAAAGGTAGAAAGGAAAATCTTCACAAATATATATAATATAATACGTATATTAACCAGGAAGTATGATTCCCTGGTCGTTATTCCCCAACGATTTGTGAAATTGAAACCACGTTTGATGTTCGGACAATGATTTAATTTGGAAACAAAGATTAATTTGATTGTCTATTTCTACAAATTAAAACCAACAATTAAAATAAGCAAACAAAAGCAATTAGGCACAAAAACAATTAACGGGAACAAAGAAAACGCAAGAATTAAGCAACTAAGGCAAGATTAAGTCCTATAGATGCAAATAAAATTTCTAAACCTAAATTAAGACAAAAGAAAATTTTAAGAAAAAGAAAATTATTTTTTTGATTATTTTTAAATTTATTATGAATTAAAAGCTAATTTAAACTATTTAATTCCTAGAAAATAGCAAATTAATCCCTAAAAATTTTAAAAAATGATTTTTAAACTTAGAAAAGTCTAAAATACTATAAAAACTCAGAAAACTATTTTTAACTATTTTTAATAATAAAATTCTATTTTAAAAGTTAAAATTAAAAGCTTAAAAATGAAAATAAAAATCTAAAATGGGTAAAAATGATTTTAATGCATATAAACCTAAAAGTATTTATTCTAAATCTAAAAACTATTTTTTTTTGTATTAAATTTTTTTTTCTATTTTTATTGATTTTCGAATTTTTTTTAATCTAAGAAAAATGATAAAAAGTAATCTAATAATGAGAAAAATATGGAAAAATCACTAAAAGTCTACAAAGATGCAAGGAATCTAAGAAAAATTTAAGCAAACCCCCAGCTTATCTAATAAGCTGGGAAAAAGCCAAAATAAGCTACGGCTTATTATTTGGGCTTAAGGCCCAAAGTGTGTACAAGTATTAAATGGAAGGAGATGAGATTGGATGAGCTAATGGAGCATAGTGGTAAGGTGTGTGGTGCGTGTGCAGGAGGTCGTGGGTTCAAGTCCCACCCTCAACCTTTTTGAAATTTTTTTTATTTTTGAAAACTCAAAACATGAAAGTTATAGATTAAACTTTTTTGAACAACTTTAACAAAACAACCATAAGCTCAAATTCAGTATTAAGCTCAAAAACAGCTTATGAAATAAGTTGTTACAGAAACCTGGCTTATGAAAGCTAAAAAGATAAGTTTCACTAAATTGCTTTCTCAGATCTCAAATAAGCCCTATTCTTTAATCCAAAAGCTAATCCAGAAAGCTTATGATATATAGCAACTAAGTTTAATAAGCTACCTCAACTAATAACACTTTTAGACTACTAAATCTAATGATCAAAACTACTAACTCAGGAAGAAACACTTTAAGCTCAAAAACTAATTAAGCTAAAATCTACAATAAGCTATTACAGAAGCTGAGCTTTTGAAAACTTAACAATATACTATTAAGCTATAAATCTAAATCATAAAAACAGATCCTATAAGATTGAAATCTAAAAATGAGAATCAAAATCTTACTTACTACTATTTTTGGTTTTTTAGAATTTTTGTGAAGTTGAAAAGCTAATTTACCCTAAATATCAAGCTAGAATTTGAAAGATTAGTTTTAATCTAACTTAACTAACATGTAAACTAAAAGCCTAGTGAATTTTTAAAGCTAAAAAAAACTATAGCTAATATAAATCTAATCAAAAAGGGATGCAGTTTGATACTGCACTTCTACCATCTGTTGCACAAGCAAAAAGGATAAAACCAAATTGCAGTTGACCTTAAGTGTCAAAACTACTTTGTACACACCAAATGAGTGTGTACCAACACTAAATAAACAATATCCAAGCTTGAGAAAGCTTGGATCAAAAATCTCTTACTAGCTTAAAAAAAACTTCCCCTGGTACACAGACTTAGAAAATAAGCTTTAACTTGCAAAATTTTGAAATTTAAACTATGAAACCACCCTCACTACTGATTTTAACCTATTTTAAAACTAGTTCAAAAACATTCATCAACTGCATTTGACTTTTAAAAGTCAAAGACAGCTAATCCAAACACTCCTTTACCCATTTTCATTTCAAATTAAACTTTTAAAACTGAGATTTAGCTTACAAAACTTGAATACCAGATTATACACACCTTATAACAAACTTAACAATCAACCTTCAATAAGCCAATAAGCCAGAGACATTAAGCTAATGGCTGTGCTAATAATTTTTTTGTTTTTATTGATTTATGAGACAAAAATGGAAAACTAAGTTTTATACTACAAAAGCTAAAAACAGATAGTTAAACATGATCAATAAGCATAATAAGATAGATAAAAGCACAATTAAGCAAATAATAAGCTAAAAATAAGCAAATGCAAGATTAAAGCTAAATGATTTAAAAATAAAAGAGAACTTACAAAAGCCTTAGCTAAACAAAGGCAATCAAAGCTCAATGAGCTGTCTACAAGCTCCAGCTTATCCAAGGATAAGCTGGTAGGGGTCCCATAAGCTCTTCCAAGGTAAGCTTATCATCCAACTTTCCACAATCCATAAGCAAGGGTATATTAAACTGATTTTAAAGATTTAAGTAGATTAAGAGCTTATTAATAGCTCAATTTGAGCTTAGAGACTCAAAGAGCTGTAGTAGAGCTTATGAAAAGCTTATGAAACAATACACAAACATTTGAGCTTATTGAGAGCTTATTGCAAATTTTATAAAAGAGGACTTGATTTCATTAATTTGAAAACCGATTACAAGAGATTTAAAATGGATCACAATAACTGAATTTCAAAAGCTAAAGTTTAAAAGCTAACCATTACATAAGCTAAAAATTCTAAAAGCTAGAAAAACTAGATAAAAAAATCCCCCTTTGTGTGTGAGTAAGTGAGGCTTTATATATAGCCATCAGCTGAAACTTCTAGGTCCAAAGTTTGTTA
Source organism: Tanacetum coccineum (assembly GCA_026074375.1). Classification (NCBI taxonomy): domain Eukaryota; kingdom Viridiplantae; phylum Streptophyta; class Magnoliopsida; order Asterales; family Asteraceae; genus Tanacetum; species Tanacetum coccineum. The sequence goes on along the minus strand of BQNB010001933.1, from coordinate 28,328 downwards.
CACGCTCCCATCAATCCTGGCTCTTCATTCCTTCAATCATTTGATGCTCAATATCTACCGTTGGATTAGATTTTTATCACACGGATTGCCAATGTGGCAATCCGTGTGTCATATGCATATGTGCTTCTTTTGTGAGATGTTATAGCACAAAAAAATCCATCTCCCTTGTGTTTGTTGTCAGACCACGTGTCATTCCCCTTTTGGGTTTGGACCAATAGGAGCTTCCCATGACGTTTAACCCTGCCACCTTGGCCCTTGACACTTGAATTTCTTAGCCATGTCGCCAATTTGTAATTGCCCTTTGATTTTAACTCGTGGTTAAACCTTGAAGACAATGAACAGTAAAACCAACTTTGGCGCCCATTTTAACTTATAAAGGTGAGGTAAAGTTTGACTGAGAGGTTTTGGGCTTGGTTATTTTGACTTGGGCCACAGGTTAGGGAATTGGGCTATGGCTTATTTAAATGGGACATGGGCTTGGTTAATAGATAACGGGTGTTAACTTTTTATATAGAAGAGTTAACACTGTTAGGGCTTAGGGGACCATTTTTACAAATTTGCTAACTTTGAGGGACTGATTTGGAATTTTTGGGTTTTGTCTTTTTATGGTTGACCACTGTTGACCATGAGTTGACTTTTGTTGACTTTTGATAGCATTCTTCCGGCTTTTGTATTCTCTTTTCCTTTTCGGTGTCTGTGATTGTCCGGTTTTGACTGTTTTCTTGAGATTTTTGCAATATCTGTACCTACACAATCACAAAGACAAAACAAGCAATATTCAAGCATTTAAAGCACAATTTTGTCTTTTTAGGGTCATTTTTGATATAAAACGGATATGTGTTTTCAAAATTCCCCAAACTAAGCGATTGCGTGTCCTCACGCAATATTATATGCTCTATAACCAAATACCTCAAAACTTCCCCAAACTAAATCTTTGAAAAGTAGCAAAGACTTTTGTGGAGAGAGTTAAGAAATCACAAGTTATAAAACACCCTATTTTCCCATTTTTCTAAAACTTTTCCAATTTTTTTTTTAATAATATAACTGAGATTATTTCGACTTTCGTTATTTCCATAACTGTTAGGGATCATAGAACAAGATGCATTTCGATCCGAGAATGCCCCAAAAAGGATAAATTCATCGTTCCTGACTTTTCACTTATCCAAACCAAGCTTAAAACGAAATCACAGCTAAATATCAGTAAAAATGCTAACACTACTCATATTTGCAACTTGTGAACTTTTCACTCCCGACATTTATTATATCTTAAGTGAGTGTGCTATTATGAATTTCAACCATGGATCAACGTTTTGCAACATACTATGCTTTACGTTCCACCCAAGAATAATGAATTTGAAGGCGAGATCATCCCATGTAGCGACTTTCGTCTCGGCACATCCCAACCTTGCGGCTAAGTGACCAGGCTTTTGACACCCCACAGAGACTAGTATCGGGACTCACGGACCTTAGGTTTCAAAAACTCTTAGGTTTCCCGAATATTCATAGCTTATAAAATAGAATAGTCAAAGTTCAAAAGCATATTTGAATTTAACAAAAAGAAGTCAATTTATTAATTCACACTTAATATTAGACATTTATGCAATTGTAACCCTCGACCTTTTAGAAGGCTGCAACATCGGTTGTGAGCCGGCAAGATGCAGCAAACTTTTACCAACCCACAGCTTTTATTATTATATTTTTGTTCATTTTATCATCATTTTTTTCATTTTTTATTTATTTATATATAGAAGACTTCTTTTTGAAAAATTCAAGTATAAATTTGAACTAAGACTAAAATTTTTGCTATATATTACATAAAAAATTGTTGATTTAAGTTTAATCTCCAAAAACAGCACGTATATTAATCCGGTTAAGAGCTTATGGGAGAAAAAGCAACAAGTTACATACATGAGCTCTTAAGATTTCCAAATAATCCTTGTTTAGCATCCTACTCATACATTGGTAGACATAGATAATCAAATCAATCTTTGTTCTCATTCAAATCATTATCCAAACAAGAACGTGATTTCAATTTCGCAAGTCGTTGGGGAAACGACCCGGGGAATCATACTTCTCGGTTATCATACGTATTATACTATTATAATATAATTTATATATATATATATATATATATATTATATATATATCTGTAGAGTGATTTTCCTCAAGGGAGACTTTGGATTCTTCTTAATTGTCTTGTGATTTTATTTGTATAGTATTTTCTATATTGTTTGTACTAACTTAACTATCCTTACCGAATCTTTAACACCTCCTTTTGACATATATAGCAGCGGAAGCTTATTCTGGGGTTATTATTTTCATAGCTACTATCATATATAAATCATAGACAGAAAACGAATCATAAAGAGACGTTTTTGGAAAATTTAGTTATCATTCATTTATTCATCAGAGTTTTTACAAAAGAGAGATCCCAAAATCTAGAAACATAAAGTTTGAATGATAACAGTTTAGCCATCTTCAAGTCCGTGCCACTCCGTGCCATGAGATGCTTCAATTACCTGAATAAAACATGCTAAAAAGAACAACACAATGGTTGAGTGAAATTCATAGGTTTATAGTAAATAGTTTGAATACAAGTTATCGTAAACAGTGGGTTACGTTGTTATACACCCATAAGTGTAATAATTGCAATGAGTACAATTATTATAGAAAATAGTATTATTGCCCTAAGCTCATGACACGAGGCCTTGAGAAAATCAATAATCACAAGTAGTTGCCCCAACGGGTGCCTTTGCCAAACACCCGCATAGTGATTCAAATGAAGTGGTTTGGGTTACCAGAAAAGTATAGGTACACCATAACGGAGGGTTCAGTTCAAATGATCTATTCACAGTTTCGCGCTTACTACGAAAGATGTATATTAAATCGGTTTCATTTTGATAGTGGGGTCTTAATGACAAAAGTAAGGACTTAGGCAATAATATATCAGGATAGCATACAGTTGGAAAAACACTCGTATTCATGGTTTATAGCATGTATCCCCCTCGCGGGTTTATGAAACATTAGAAGATTTAAAATGCGAGGCTATGAACTCACCTTAACAGGGGAAATCTGATTGATTGCAAAAGTATATCAAGTGGAAAGTAACGCCTGGTCACTCACCCTGGTAGGTATTATGTCAAGTCTTAGTTTGATTATTTAGTTTCAACAGTTTACAGAGTTTTTAAACATACATTTTGTGTTATTAATTTATGGATTATTGTATCACTGTTCGGGTTATCATAATTCAGAGGTCATGTAGTATCGTTTGAGGAGCCAGGGCACTTTAAATCGTAAACCTAGCGAACTCGTCAAAACAAATACCCAAATGGAACCCCTCACATGAAATTCTCTAGTAACGTGATACGATAAGATTTTAAGTTTCTTCAAAAGCTAGTCGATGATAAATTACGTTAAATATATAATGTAATTGTTTTTTGTAATGTGTCGATCGATGATCAATAACGATAAATGTGTCGGGTTTTAATAAAATTGGTTTTATAAAATTAATTTATATTTTTATAATTATATAAAAATAATTATATTTTATATTTTTTAAGTTTGCAAAAATAGCAATAAATACCCTTGATTATAAACTTTTACAAAATTTATTCTTTATATATAAATTATGAAATATAAAACCTTTAACTTTGAAACTTGGGAGATAGGTCCTTTATATTTATAAAAATAAGATAAGGCAGTTTTTCCCCCCCTCCCCCCCCTTTCCCCTTTTTGTATTGGGGGGGCCCCCCCCCCCCCCCCCTGGGGGCACCCCCCCCCCCCCGCCAGGATTAAACCCTTGTACTTGTTAATTTCCAAATAATTACGATATATACCCCTTGCATGGAAATAATTTACAAATCAAGTCCAAAAAGCATGTAAGCTTATTTTAGGGTTCCAAATGATATTTGCAGGTTAGAGCTTATTAGAATAAGCTAAAATAAGATGTTCTAACATAACAAAAGTTTAGAAAAAGGATTCGTTAGCTAGAAAATCAAAACGGGTCATTTTTAGGGTTTTATTAAAAGGGTTGTGGATTCAAGGCTTTACAAAGTGTATTATAGGATATAACAAGGCTAATGAAAGTTCTAATACATATTATGAGCTTATTGAACAAGATTATAAGCTTACTTGAGCTAAAATGTGTCGAAATGGGGTTTTTGGGTTTGTACGCCTAGAAACGCCTTTAATGGCTTATTTTCTTGATTCTTAGCTTTAATTCTGATCTTAATACTTCACTTGACCTTACTTAGTCTTGTTAGAACTCCATTTGTGTGTGTATTGAGTTTTTGAGGTATGATTTGAAATGAATGTGTATGTATTCGTATATATAGTGTTTGAACACTTTAAGGCCAAGTCTTTGGCTTGAAGTAGTGGCCAAGAGTGTTAGGGTGATGACTTAGGAAGGCTAGTGATGAGTATTGTGGGCTATGGAGGTAGAAATGCAAGGTAGATGGTATTGGAGGGGTATCGGTTACAATGGTTAGTGTCAAGGAGGTGACAAGAAGACTTGGTGACCAAGGGAGGTGATGGAGGTGCTTGTAAGGTGGTAGGGTGGCTGCTAGTGACATGGTGGTGAGGTCATAGAGGTGTTAGGATGCTAGGTTGGTTTAAAATGGGTCAAAAATAAAATAAAAGGGGTGTCGGGTTTGGTTTGGTTTTGGCTTAGGATTTAGGGTTTTAATTCGAGTTAGGGTTAGGGTTTAGGATAGTTTAAGGTTTAGGATTAAGATTAGGGTTTAGGATTAAGGTTTAGGGTTTAGTTTTAAGGTTTAGGGTTTAGTTTTAGGTTTAAAATGAAATTAGGGTTTTAGGGTTTCATTTAGGGTTTAGGGTTTTAGATTAGGGTTTTAGGATGACTTAGGGTTTAGGTTTAGGGTTTAGGAGTCATGAATTAAGTGTTTGTATCTTGTGTTAAAGTGGTGGTAAGAAACTAAAGTGATTTAGGAGGTAAAATGACCTAGTTTGACTTTCTTGCATTATTGACTTATACATTGTGCTTTAAAAGGTTATACTAGGGTTTAGGAGGGAAATATTATTCAAATGTTTTGTATTGTATACTTGTACACATGCTTGAATACTTGTATATTCATTTTATATGTGTACATTACATATAATTAGGGTTTGATATAAACGTTTAACGTTTAAAGCTTGTTTTGAAATAACGTTGGAAATAGTATGTTAGATTGATAGTATATTTGGTAAAATGATCTTTGAAACATAGACTTGACATATTAGAAGGTTTACATGATGTAAACATAGATATAGATGGCATTGGTAGGTTGCGTGAGCTCGTTTACTTTTAGAGATGCAAGTTACGTTGCATAATGAGATAAAGCAAAAAAAATTCCCTGTAAAAAGTTGGTATATATAATAGATGTATATTACATTGATGAAAATTACGGGTTGTTATACATAATCTATATGGATCTTCTTATCATAGTTACAATAATTAGGGTAATCATCAATTTCAGCATCAAGTTCATCATCCTGTTCTAAATTCATCAATTACACTCACCTTCCTCAATGGTGGGAATCAATCATTTCTTGATTTCTCTAATGCTCAAAAATGTTCATTTAGATCATTTATTTCATTGTAATCACTTAAAGAAAGGGTTAATGATCTATTAGCACAAAGTCTCTCCCATAAAGCCTAATTCTTAAATCAAGTTTCATTCTTTCTCTCAAAACTTAGCATGTAGACCTTTTTAATTAAACTACTAGCAGGCTTAACACTTTTGAAAACAATCCTTTCTTCCCCGACCCTTAAAGTAATCTTTCTTTTGTAAACATCAAACTTGTTAGCAAGGGCTGGTTTAGACAAAAATGGTTCTTCCGAGGATCAAAGGCACCTTTGATTATCCTCGGGATATATAGAATTTTTAAAGTCTATCTGATGGAAAAACAAATTACCCCATTCATACTCAGTACGTTTTCTAGTATTCCTTTTGGATATTTCTCAGTACTATATGCTAATTCAACTGTTAAACTTAGTGTGAGCTAACTTCGCCTAATCCTAAGTTAGGTAGGATCGAGAAAGGCATTAACATAACGCTAGCTCCTAAGTCAACAAGGGCATTATCAAATCAAACATTATTAATAAAGCAAGGTAAAGTGAAACTCCCTGGGTCTTTCTCCTTTCTGGGTATGGAATTATTGATATGTGAAGCTTCAGAGTAAGTTCCAAAAATTGTGGTCTGTATGATCCCTTTTTCCTTCACAGTAGTTAGTAACCATTTCAAACGTAACTTGGAAATGGAATCGTCGTTTGTCTTGTCTTGTACATCAGTGTACGGTTCTTGGCCAGTGGATACGGCGTATTGGGAAGATCCAATACGGCTTATCGGGTATTAATCAGCTTCAATAGTAGTCGAGATCGACTTGACTTGATCTCTCGGGTTTGTTTCAGTCGAACTAGGTAGACTTCCAAATCCTCTTTCCTGTAGTACCTTGCTCATTTGCCCGATTTGAATTTCCAAAGTTTTAATTGATGATCCTTGGTTTTGAATGGTAGCATATGTCGAAACTCGGATTCCTTTGATCAAATTGGAGTTTTCTTGATGTATCTTGTCCGATATCACTCATTAAAATGGCTCAAGGTATCTTCCGATTGATTGCTTCGTTTTTTTGTACGAAGGATTTGTGTTTGTTCCTTTGATAGAATCCTGGAGCTGCTGCTCTATATCCCCCTCCTTGAAAAGGTCCACCAAATTGCGTATAGTAAGCTTCTTCTAGGGTTTTCCCTTCTTCTTTTAGTGGGCAATCTTTGGTGTAATGGGGTCCTTTGCATTGTTCACATCCTACCTGAGCAGCATAAACTTTTTCATTCACCTTCTTGATCTCTCTTCCTAGATTATTCAGTTGTGCTTGTATTGCTGCTAAACCATCAGAAGTTTCAATACTTCTGGTTCTAGATGTTCCATTGTGCCATTTTTGAGAGTATGCAGCCATTTCTTGGATGGCTATTTTTGCGTCAGCAGCAGTCTTAGATGGTATGGGCAACCGCTTGAATCTAGAATCTGTCGAATTAGGAATATCCAAAACCCATTTAGAACCAAATTTCTTGCATCTTCGGTAATAGTGTTGAGGACACTTCATCAAGAGTTTTTTAAAGCGCTCCCATGCTTGATGAAGGGTTTCATCTGGTTCTTGCTGAAAGTTGTTAATTTCCTCCATTTTCTTTGCAGTATCGACCAGGTGTAATATTTGTTCAAAAACTTAGTTTTAAGATCTTCCCAAGTTTTGATCGAACCAGTTGGTTCGTTTCTCAGCCAACGACTTGCGGCTCCAGTTAAGGATATAAGGAAGACTCAGAGCATTAGTTGATCTACAGTAATGTTAGGAACATGGAATAAGTCAACGATTTCGAGAACTTTCTCAATGTGTTCGTTCGCATCTTCATGATCCGAACCGCTGAATGTGTTTTCTCGAAGCTCCTTAAGAAATTGGCCTTTCAGTTCAAATTGATCTTTGTTATCAATTTTAGGCCTTGCAACTCCCGATCCATAGTCAGTTCGGGTCTTGCTCATGTATTGCTCCATGGTTTCCGCCATTGTTTCTGCTTCTTCTTCCTCCGAGTATTCTTGGTCAAAAAATAAATTAATCAGGCGATCTCAATTCGTCAAGACTTAGTGTCTTGAAGTGTCTCCTTGATGATCGAAATTCTCGTTCAGGTTCTTCGTAAGGTGTGAATAGTTTGCTCGTTAAACTCCTTGTCATGCACTACCTGAAACAAGGGATAAACAATCAGTAGGATAGGCTCGGAAGAGAGAAAACATAAATATACGTAATCGAATGTGGAAAGCTACAGTTACTGTATCAGATGATCGATACGCCGTATTCAATAGAAGTGAATACATCATGTTAATCTTTTGAACGAATACGCTGTATTGGACAGAAAGTGGATTACGCCGTATCGATGGAGTGGATACGCTGTACTTTTGTATCAGGTCAGGGTTATCAACAAGAACAGTGTATTGAGAAAAAACAATTAAACTACGGCAAACAATTAACACACATATACAAGCATAACAATTAAAGACAAATATACAAAGTCAAGCATTTAAAGCACAATTTTGTCTTTTTAGGGCCATTTTTGATATAAAACGGATATGTGTTTTCACACATATCATTAATGCTCCTGTGTTAGCACTTCCCGACGGACCAAACGAATTTGTGGTCTATTGTGATGCGTCAAACCAAGGGTTTGGGTGTGTACTAATGCAGCGAAGCAAGGTGATTACGTATGCCTCAAAACAATTGAAAATACATGAGAAGAATTATACCACCCACGACCTGGAGTTGGGTGCGGTGGTGTTTGAGAAACCATAGATCTAGCCATCTAGGATATAATAACAATGATTAACAAACACGAGCGGAATAATTAAGAACACAATCATTGTTATGAACAAGGTTTTCTTATTCATAAGACTACTAATAAGAACTACTAAAAGCCTAGGCGCCTTATAGGCTTGACGCCTAGCTAACTCACTCACACCTTTGGTTTACATTTTTCTGGAATTGGTGAGTGCTAACCTAACTAAAACCCTCTTTATATAATAGAGGTGGCTAGGGTTTACAACCAAACCCTAGCTTACTATCTAAGCTAACTAAACAATTACATATTTGGTCCTTCATTGTTTCTTCTTTCTTCATTTCGTCTAATAGGTTTTGTAATCTTCAAATCTGTAAATCCCAACAATCTTCCCCTATTTGATATTACAAAACAACATGTATGAAGAAACAATGGTAAAACATGTCATCACAATAATAAGCTGCATATCATGAATCTTCTTCCCCTTTTTGTAATCATCTAATAGGGGTCTTGTGCAACTCGTAAACGCTTCCCCTCAAGTGATGCATGTAGATGGTTAAGTATATCAACAATAAGCTTCCCCTTAAAAGTATACTCACCATCTCTTGAATCTTGAACTCAGTAGCATAGATCAAATCTTCCTTCAGTGCGAAAAAGACATGCTTATTACAATATCATGTAATAAAATGTCTTTGAATAATTCTTTTAGACAATATTAGCATGGCGATCACATACTATGGCCGATAGTCTCAGTGAGCTCCGTCGCATCAACGACCAGTATCCTAGATCCAATGTCAAGGGCTGAATCGTATCATACTTCGACCAAATATTTGTAAAGGAGCGTGTAACTTTTCCAATCAAGAATTATAGCATAAACTGAACCTCCAAAATGAACCATACACATCCTCATTGTTCAAGATCCAAGGGCGTCTGTGGACCCAAAATATATGTGTTTAAAAAATTACAGAAAAATAAATACATAGGAAAACCTTATAAACCCTAGATCAAGAGCCACGAGGCTCTGATACCAATTGTGGAATCCAGGAACTGGACTCAACTAGGGTATGATAACATTGATTGAAAATATGCAGCGGAATATGAAGAACACAATCAACATTACTAATAAGGTTTTCTTTATTAAACATTAATAAAGAAACTAACTACTAACTACTACACACGCTTTCTATGCGTTTAGACTCTCATTGGAGAAGTCTGCTATGTATGGATACCTCTAACCTAGACGCCTACCCTCTTTATATAATAGAGGGAGTAGGGTTTACAAGACAAGATAAGATCAATCTTATTTAACCAGTCTTCAATCATCATAAATACTATTTGACTTATTTAACCAGTCTTCAATCATCATAAATACTATTTGACCAGTCTTCAATCAGTATTAATGTTGATCTTTATCTTTTAGTTGAGCATTAAATACTGTTTGACTAATCTTCAATCAGTATTAATGTTATTCCAGCTTTGTCTTGTAGGTCCTCCATCTTTAATATGTTTTGTCATAATCAACTCAAAGTATAATTCCCAACAATCTTCCCCTAGTTGATAATGACAAAACCAATAAGCACAAGCTTCCCCTGAAGCTAATATAGATGAAGAACTTCCCCTGAATCCATGCACTCTTCCCCTTTTTGTCATAATCAAATAGGAGTGCATGTAGATGGTTAAGTATATGAACAATAAGCTTCCCCTTAAAAGTATATTAACCATCTCTTGAATCTCGAACTCAGTAGCATAGATCATCTCTTCCTTCAGTACGAACAAGACATGCTTATTACTATATTATGTAATAAAATGTCTTTGGATAATTCTTGTAGTCAATATATGCATGGCGATCACATGCAATGGCCGATAGTCTCAGTGAGCTCCGTCGCATCAACGACCAGTATCCTAGATCCAATGTCAAGGGCTGTATCGTATCATACTCCGACCAAATATTTGTAAAGGAGCGTGTAACTTTTCCATTCAAGAATTATATCATGCACTAAACTGTCAAAACGATCCATACACATCATCATTATTCGAGATCCAAACGCGTCCATAAGTGTGTGTCGTCCGATATCGTATAACACTAGGAGAATTAACTTGCTTTATCAGACAAGGCTAGCAGAATTAACTAGCAAAACCAACAGACTTAATCTTGGGCAAGCAGAATTAACTCAAAGTATATGGGCAGAATTAATAAAACCAACGTAGCAGTTCTGCTGTTGTACGAAGAATACCATGTCATCATTTGCAGCTTCATTTTCTTTACTTTGTAACACGATCGGCTACTGTTCATATAGTTAGGGTTTCTTTCAAAACCCTAGATTTATTAAACACACTTTTACACCAAATTAGAAAATAAACACGACATGAAAACCTTGATCGAACCCTAGATATCGAGAGCAACCCGCTCTGATACCACATGTTGAGATCGATTAAGCCCATCTAGGATAATAATAACAATGATTGTATAACACCAACGAAAATAATTAAGACACAAAACTAGGGGAAGATTGTTGGGAATTATAATTTGAGTTGATTATGACAAAACATATTAAAGATGGAAGACCTACAAGACAAAGCTGGAATAACATTAATGATGATTGAAGATTAGTCAAACAGTATTTAATGCTCAGCTAAAAGATAAAGATCAACATTAATGCTGATTGAAGACTGGTCAAATAGTATTTATGATGATTGAAGACTAGTTAAATAAGTCAAATAGTATTTATGATGATTGAAGACTGGTTAAATAAGATTGATCTTATCTTGTCTTGTAAACCCTACTCCCTCTATTATATAAAGAGGGTAGGCGTCTAGGTTAGAATGAATCCATTTCATAGTAGACTTCTCCTAATGAAGAGTCTATAAAACGCATAGACCGTATGTCATGTAATAGTGTAGTTAGCATAGATGAGTCCTGAATCCAATCTATGTGCTTATTAGTTCATAGTCGACTGATTAAAGTCGAATAGTTTATAGTTTATGTAGTTTATGAATAAGAAAACCTAGTTCATAACAATGATTGTGTCCTTCATAATCCGTTGCTTGTTATCAATCATTGTTATTATTATCCAAGATGGGCTTAATCGATCTCACATGAAGTGCATGGATTCCAGGGAAGTCTTCATCTATATTAGCTTCAAGGTGAAGCTTGTGGCTTATTAGGTTTTGTCATTCACTCAACTAGGTTGAAGATTGTTGGGAATTATAACATGAGTTAATTATGACAAAATAATAAAAGGTGGAATGACCTAACACGACAAAGTTGAGAATAACAATAATTCTGATTGAAGATTAGACAAACAGTATTTAATGCATTAGATAAAATAATCTAGATTGACAATAAATGAAAACAATATGCACAATCGGAATTAAACAAAGACATTTGTTATTGAACAAGGATTTCTATATAGAATGATTTCCCTATTACCCCCAACTATAACGTTGGGGCTACACCAACTACTATGGTTTTAGTACTAACTAACTAACTAACTAACTAACATTGTGTAACACACACACACCTTTACAATCGACTCTCATCATCGTGTTTTTCTAAGGATGGATAAACAAACTATACACCCTACCTCTCTTTATATACAAGAGAGCAAGGGTTTACAAAAAACCTTAGTCAAACATATCATAATGTTGATTTTGTAACTTCCAATCATCATGAATGTTTTTAGTCCAAAGTCCAACATATCATATTAATGTTGATTTTGTAACTTCGAATCAACATTAGTTTTAGTCAAAGTCCAACATATCATAATTAAGTCCTTCTTGTTTCATTTTCTTCATAAAGCATATGTAGTTTTTGTAATCATCAAATCTTAGATCAACAATCTTCCCTTATTTGATATTACCAAACAGTCTCCATGATGAAACAATCTTCAACGCATCCTCTTGACTTAAGATCACCTTGAACATGTCCACCACATAAAATAAAAGCTGCAAATTACGAATCTTCTTCCCTCTTTTTTGTACATCCATAGGGTCAACTGTAGATAAGCAACTTGTTGGACACTTCCCCTTAAGTGGTACATGTAGATGTTCTAAACATGTTAACAATAAGCACCCCCTGAAACCCAATATGTTTACCATCTCTTGATCTCGAACTCTGTAGGCTTCTATGTAGTTGATCACTGATGAAGAAAACCGAGTATAAAACGAATTTGATAAAGAAGTAGAATTTCCAAACTTGAGTCTTATGTCATGCACTATCCACGTGACGACCAAACTATAACCAACCAAAATATAAGTAGACTGCACCACTTGAACAAAAGTCCTCATATTCTATGAGATCACATGGAAGTAAAGTGATAGCAAACGTGAGCATTGCAGCACCTATAAAGAAAAATCACATACCTTTGGCTAGATTAATGGACAAGCCTTCGTCACACCATTAAAGCACGAAACAAATTTTAATCTATAAAACCAACCACAACTTTAAGATACAGAAAAGAATGCGGCCCTCGCATCTGAAAAACTTAACTACAACCTCAAATAAGCAATAGTCAATGTCTTCGTAAATCACCTCTACAAATAATCTCCAAAAATACGAGCCATAAATCAATAAGAATAAACTATTTTGAAAAATACTTTTTGTCAGAGATCCACAACCATCCAAAAAACCAAAATTCATGTATTCCCCCGATATCTGTAAAGCTAGCAGTACGTTCTAGAGATTAAACAGATAACCAGCGGTACTTTCATAAACAACACGACTTTGATCTTTTTAGCGATACTTTGAATCAACTACGAGCAGTACTTCCTATTAGGGAGCATACTTGAATAATGAATGAGCATACTTTTATAGTCTTGAGCAGTACCTTCGAAGAACTTCATCAGTACCTTTATAACTTTTATAGTACCTTCATAAAAAGCTTGAACTTCCTTAATTCTTGATAATAACTTTAAGACATCCAAAACCCCATGACTTACTATCAAACCTACTGTTATTCCACTGTAACCATGATAACCAATCACACATGCTGCTTCTTATGCAATCGATCCATATAGATGAACAAAGAAAACAAAGATCGAATACAATCAAACCAAATCGACGAGCAGCCATGGTATTAGGGTTTTGCATAAAAACCTTGTAGATCCTAGATCAAGAGCCCCATGGCTCTGATACCAACTGTTGAAATCGTTTAAGCTCATCTAGGATAGTTTTACAGATAATACTGAACACGCAGCGGAATAATAAGAAAGCAATATTATCAAACAAGGTTTTCTTTATTGAATGATTTCCTATAACCCCAACTATAACTTGGGGCTACACCAACTACTATGGTGTACTAACTAACTAACTAAACGTGGTGTACACACACACACACCTTTACTATTCGACTTTCATCAGTCGATGTTTCTATGGATGGATTATCAAACTATTCACCCTACCTCTCTTTATATACTAGAGAGGCTAGGGTTTACAAGAAAACATATCATAATGTTGATTTTGTAACTTCCAATCATCATTAATGTTTTAGTCAAAGTCCATCATATCATATTAATGTTGATTTTGTAACTTCTAATCAACATTAATGTTTTAGTCAAAGTCCATCATATCATATTAATGTTGATTTTGTAACTTCCAATCAACATTAATGTTTTAGGTCCTTCTCAAAGTCCAACATATCATATTAAGTTCTTTATCTTTCACATGTCAGTCCTTCATGAATTCTAAAATTCCCAACATAGTTATTACTTGTTCATATTGTGATTTGATTGAACATATAACTCAGATCTATACATTTTTGAAAGTAAACTTTTAAACCGTAAAACAATAAACGTATAAACTATTCAACCCCCCCCCCCTCTTCTAGTTTCCACACAAGCAAATCCTAATACTTACTATGCGGTCTC
>BQNB010001933.1:0-13207 GCA_026074375.1 Tanacetum coccineum | reverse complement strand
GGAGGAGAAGTTTTACACAAATTGCAAATATGAGTAGCGTTAGCATCCCAACTTGTAATTAACAATGATTTCGTTTTTAAGCTTAGTTTGGGAATAAGTGAAAAATCAAGGACGATGAATTTATCCTTCTAGGGCACCTTAGGATTGAGGTGTTTCTTATTCAGTGATCCTAAAAGTTATGATCAATAATGGAAGTCCAGCATGTTGTACATAATGAAAAATAAGAAAAATATGTGCAAGAGAGAGAATGGTAAACGGGGAGTGTTTAAAAAACTAGTAATTTCTTAATCCCTTTTAATTTTACACTTTGCTACTTTTCAAGGTATTTAATTTAAGGGGGTTGAAATTTTTGGTTTTCTAAACATGGATTTATTTCATTGCGTGAGGACACGACAATATGAGGGGATTTGGTATGTGCTTAAATACACGTACCTTTTTCTCAATAAAACAAGCTTAAATGACCAAAAACGGACTTAAAATGCCAAATATATGCTTCTTTTGCATTATGTACTGTGTAGGTAACGGATATTCACAAACAGACAAAAACAAGGCAAAAACCGAACAAAACTGAGCACTGGATTAGAAAGAGCGTAGAAAACCAAAGCCGAAGGCGTATACCATTTATATAAAAAAAACATTAAACAATAAAAAGCCCATTAAGCTTCTATATCATAACCGGCCCAAACCATCAAATAGCCCAAATCGCTTAACAATCCCATACCACCCCAACCATAACCTAGTTAAGTGTATTGCACCTTTAGTCCCCAAGGACTAACACCGTTAGTCCTCGCCACTTTGCACAGTTAGTCCCTAAACCTAACAAAGCCTTTGGTTAAGGTCAAAGCAATATTAATGTTGCAAATTTCATTTTAAATGGGAATGTCAAAGAATAATGGGGCAGTTTAGTGTTAAGAGTTAGTTTTAAGTTGATTGGGTGTGATTATTGCTTTCCATAAGCAATTTTAGAAGGTTTTGAAGATGATTGGCAGTTTTTCCTCACAAGATGCACAACATTCCCCTATAAATAGGGATGAAAATCACACATTAAAAATCATCTAGGAGTATAGTTGTAGCTCTGTTTTTAAAATTATTTACAATTTTAAGGTTTTTTTTTTATTATTCTTCTGCTTTAATTTACTTTTTTTTGTAAGCAAATACTCTTCTCAAGTTTTGGATTCCTTTTGATTTGTATCGAAGATTGGTTGATTGATGTCCGATATGTTGTTGATGGTTCGAACGATTTAAAGAGTTTTTCCAGGTTTATCATTGATATCGATGCTTCTTATTTGATTATTTATCATTCTGGTTTCTTTTCTTTTCTTTGTTATCGTTTAGAATAGATACATTTTCGATTATTAGATAAGGTTGTAATAACAGCAGGACGTGTGGATGGGTTTGAATTCACTTTTCTTATCTTAATATCTTTTATTTTATTTTTCTAGTTCAATTCGTATGGTAGCAGCAGACATGTATGACTTTTTTGATATCTTATCTTTTTCTTTTCTTTGTTTTCTTTCCTTTTAAAAATTGTTAGAGTAGTAGTAGACTATTTTTAGTGAGGAGTAGTAATAGAATAATTGAGATTTTTCTTCATTTCAGTTGAGTAACAACAGCTGGTCACGAGCAGGGATCTGTTCTCATTTTTTTGGTTTCTTAATTTTGTATTTTTGTTATTTTTTTTCATTTCAAAAATATTGTAATAGATTTAGTTTTCTGTTTGTAATCCATATGACGATTGAAGATTGAAAGGTATTTGTTTTTATCGATCCATGTTTCCGTATTGATTTTGGTGTTAATGATTGAACGAGTTGAAGAAAATTTCCCGAGTTGGTTTGATTTGTTAATCGGCTTAGTAGCATTATTTACGTTTGGAGATTATGGCATTATGGATTGGGTCTCATCTCATCTCTTTATTTTTGCACGCTTCCTCATATTTGGTATCTCTACTCTCTTAGCCTCTTTATTTTTAGCATGATAGTTGTAATTTCCATGTTTATTTTTTTTGCGATTAATATTAGGGTTAAAATTTGATTTGGTTGCTTAATTTTTCGCGTTTCTTTAATTCTGTTAACGTATTTAATTTAGGATCGTAATTGCCTTAATTGATAAATTGCCTTTTTTATGTTTTTATATTATGTCAGTAGATACAGAAACAAATCAAAAATCTTTGAACTATTCAAGATCCCGATCACAAACTTCAACAAAAAGTTCCATTCACGCCTTGTTGGAACATTAACAACCCGAGAAACGACTAGAAGGGGTCACTTTCGAAGTCGATACTTCCGGAATTATATTTTATTTGTGAATTGGTTTATTGCTTTTGTTAAAAGTGATTTACTGGTTTACCTATATTATATATATATATATATACTATCGATTCGATCAAAAGGCGATTAAGGAATGTTCAATCCAAAAGAATTCCAACAAAGTATGAAGAGGCGGATTTTGACTCTTTTCACCGGGATGAGAGTAATACTTTTAATTATCCGTATTCTCATAGCTTACCTCCTCCACACCCTTGTTTCCTACCTGTTCAACCATATCCTGAGGATTGTTTAGTATCTACCAATGTGAGCGCGGTATAGGTGGGGACATTGAAAAACGTGACTATAGAGGAATATATCTATTACGTTGTTAAACAAGGTCTAAAGAAAAATCCACTAAATGATCACTCCTATGGTTTCACATCCTAATTTTTCGCTCAACCACCACACACATCTAACACTCCTGTAGATAAGAAATATTCTAGTTTCGATGAGGTCTTGGATGACTTGTTCAGAATAGGAGGTGAAAACCTGAAGCGAATGGGACAAGAAAAAGTTTAGAATGACGTCGACAACATTAATAACTTGGAAAAAGAGGAGGTTCAGGTGGAAGATGGTGATGATGGGGATATTTATGATATTTGGGATATTACAGTCTCGAAAGTAGAATGGATTATGCAATTTCTCACACCTAACGTTCCTGATGTAATGGACGATGTCATACACCCTTTGATCCTAAAAACCCTACACACTACACCACCTGACGAAGATTATGTAGCAACGACTACTAAATCAAATTTGGATGAACTTTTGGAAGAATTAGGAGACGAGATCTTGAATGTAACCATGGTTGACGAGGAGGCTGATTTTAATCCTACTTATGATATAGAGGAGCTAGAAAGACTTCTAGCTAAAGATCCTCAGTCATATTTAATGGAGATACAAGTGCATTCAGTTATCATTAAACCAAATGAAGAACTCGAGCCTTTCATTCATACTCAACCATTGATTCCTTTATATGGGGTATTCCAATCGTTTAAGTCATCAACAAAACCATATAAGGTAGATAGGGAAACAACATCTCCATGGTATGATTTTTATTCATCATTTCCCTATCCTGTAGCATACTTACACCTGAATGGTGTGATTTGCTACTTACCACCCAATTGTTCCCAAGTGAGGAACGGGATCACCCTATGACTTAGTTAAATATGGGTGGAGTCAAGCTAAGAGACTTGAAACAAAAAACAAGCGCTTTCGAGAGAGGGCAAAAACCCCCCATGCTTATCATTTTTTGTTTATTTCGTTTTCTGATTTAGTTGGATTTTGTATGTTTTTTTACTTGAGTTTTGCAGGTTTTTCTAACAACCATAGGTGATGGGAATTCGAGGTATCCTCGACTCATTTTTATGTGGTGATTTGGGTTGCTGGACCATTACAACTTAAGTTTCACGTAATTTATGTATTGTTACGGCGTAATTCTTTTTAGGTTACGCGTAACTGGATCTCTAATCAATTGTTTCAAAAATTGTCAACAATAAGTTACGGCATAATCATCCATTATGGTTTTACCGCCGTAACTCCTTCCTTAAATCCTGTAAATATTATGTTTGAAAATTTTCACAAAAACCGTGTATATTTGATAAATAATACGTTGTGGGTATGTTCTCTGGAAAAACCTCACGAGACCTTCACTCATCCACCTTGGCCACCAATGGTTTTTAAAAGGCTTCCTGCATACGCTAAATGCAACCGTGATTCCTACGAAAGTGAGTTAAGTTTATTTTGTTTCTTGTACTATTTTGTATATTTTGTGCTATAGTGCTTTTATCCGGGTTTATGCTTTTGGTATTAGTCTTTCTTGCAACTATACAGGTAATGCACATGGAGTGGTGCTAGGATACTAATCAAGCTGCGATGAAGCATTCTAAACCGGACTAGTCGAATGCTATTAAGGAAGATGGTGGACATATTTGTGATGGTGGATGTTGCTCAAGGAAGAAATTGGAGAATGGCTTTAGAGCATGATGCTCTCTTCTATCCGTCGAGGGTGAATCCAAGTAGTAGAGTTGTTTTTCTGTTCCATTTCTAACCCTTCCTATTTTAATTTTATATGCTTAAGTTTGACTTAAGTGGGGGGAGAGGGGGAGGAGGATTAGAAATAAACACCCATTTGATTATACTTGCCTATATTTTTCTAGTTTTTTCTGAAAAATATTTCATTAATAAAATTTTGACATGTTTTTCATTACTTAAAACTAGTTAAGACTTTATTGTGCATACCTACCTTATAATTCCATTGTGTGAGGATAAGCCTTTCTGTATTCCCCTTATACATAATCTAATAAAAATGAGTGTGCCGGTGGCTATAGTAGACTTTAGAACTTGGCCTAGTATATCTTTTCGAGACCACCATAATGAGCATTTGCACACTAGTGTATTAGTTTGTAGAGTGATAAAAGGCAAATTTTAGGATTAACTCCAAATAGCCTATATATGTTTTGTGTATATTGACTTTTCACACTAATTAGTCAATCCCCCTGTTAAACACTTTGTTGCACTCATCTTTAGTGCAAGATACCCCTAGTACAACCTACTGAGCCTTTCCTTTCATTTTGTAACCTTATATGTGTCATTTCATTACACCAATCGCCTATCTTACCCTATACTTTCTTTTTTCCATAATCGGGGAGTTGCTGGTTGTTAGCCGCAAAAATATTAAGTCGAACAAGAAGTTCGTTCATTAGGAATATTAGGTCTCGGTCATTTATATATTAAATGTTGTAATAGGTTAGAACGGGAATCGGGCTCATTTAATCTAATATTGTACGCATTTTGGACTATGGTCCTCAAGTAAAATCCAGAGCACCGATCCAAAAAAAACAAATACCATTCGGCCCAACAAAGCCCATATGGTGTAAGTATAAATAGCCCTCTCCAAGTGTGGAGAGGGTGTTGGTCTCATTTGTAATTTTCATTTGTAATCAACCACTCTCATATTTTCTCTCTTTATTTCTCTCGCTAACTTCTCTCTAAAATTCTTCCTTTTTTTCTCTTATCTATTTTTCTTGTATCAATGGCGAAGTGAAAGTGTTCTTGGTTCCGACATTTGGTATCACTCGCCACGGGGTGGGTTTAGTATTTTCGTTGTGTTCGATTCGAGCTTATTCATTCGGCTTATTTATAAGCTAAACATTTTTGATTTTCGGCTCACTGTTGAGAATTTTTGTTCTTGGGCTTAACATCCGATTGTGGTTATAAAACAAATACGTGCAACTCTTATTAGTTTTTTTGTTTTTACCTTGCCAACAAAAAAAATGCTTCATTTTTTTATTATCTTATCTCCTTTCTTTCTTCTTCTTCAAAATCGTTTTTGTTGTATTTTTTTCTTTTCTTTTAACTTTTTCGTGGCTTATTCTGGGGTTTTACAAGCTTATTCTAAGCTTCTTGGTTAGCTTATTACTAGCTTATTTTAGAAGCTTATTGTGGTCCACGGTTTAAAACGAGCAAAGAACAAGATCCACCATTCTAGCTTCAAAAGAGAGTTCAAGGACGACATAATTTTTGGTGGATTCTGTTAATGACGAAAGCAAGGACGAGAGTACATTTTGGGCTATTATCTGGAATCCCGAAAACCTCACAAGCCCGGAACAACCTCACAACCCGGACAACTCACAAGCTAAAACAATCCTTGCAACCGAACAACTCACATGCTAAACAACCTTGAATTTCCGAAAACAACCATTTTCTTTGTGAATTACCGTAACAACAAGGTTTTTGAATACCGAATAAAACCCATTTTTCATTTGGAAACCGAACAACTCATAACCTATTGCAACCGAACAACATATCAACCGAACAACAAATTGCTTTGGAACCGAACAACTCAAGAAACAAGTGTGAACCGAACAACTCAAAACAACTCGTACCGAACAACTCATTACATATAGGAAAAACCCCCCACCTGAACAACTAATTGTTTTAAATACCGAACAACTCAAGAAACATGTATGAACCGAACAACTAAGTCTCTTTCGGGTTTTACGGTTTCGTGTGTCGGTTAACTACGTGACTTCTAATCTATACTATTGTGATCGTAATCCGTTTTCGATCAACATGGTATATTTGCTTTTCACCGGTGATAAACGTACGAGTCCGCGAGCATTAATTTACAAACGGTATCATTTTTATAAAATTGAAATCGTAAGTGATGAAAAAATGGTGGGATTTTTTATTATTAATTAACTAGAATTGAAAATATACACATGCAGCCCCTAAACTTAAGGAAAATTTCAAAGTTAGTCATTTGTTGTTATATAACCCTCATTGTTGAAACCACTTTTCACCGTTAGTCCTAAATAGTTATAACTTAGCCGTTTGTCATCCAAAGTGAATCGTTTGTGCCCCATTTGTCCTTATTTGAGTTTTGATCAACCGTTAATCATTTCAAGCTCAAAATTTGTGCATCGCTCATCGTTTTAGCTCAACAAATCGTTAATGAAAGTTTAAGTTCTATAACGATTTCAACAGACAAATATTAATTCACGGTTTCTTCTTGATTTAGTAAAATCCCATAAAAGATTATTCTTTTCTCAGTTTAAATCATAGATTTTTAAAATCCCGTAACCGTTAATTGAATTCCGTCCACAACAACAATCACTTTACCTGCTTAAGATCCTAGAAATCATTTTCACTTCACAATTCACGGTACAATGGAAATGGAAGAATAATAAATGCAACTAAGATCCTACAAATCATTTTCACTTCACAATTCACTTTACCTGCTTAAGATACTTTATCTTCGTGTTCGAATTTGGAAGAATAACAAATGCAACTAAAGCAAGACAAAGCAAAAGAAAGTTGCATGGTATCCTTTTGACGACTTCATTCACACCTCAAGCTTCTTTCAAACAATGACTTAAAAGAACTCAAACCGAGGAAGGATTCAAACGGGCATTTGCGACACTCTTTCGTCAAAATGTTGAGATCTTCACAGGCACAATGTTCCTAAATGTGGATCAACTTGAAAAGCAACTTGACAAAGAAGAATTTTAGGAGATTTAATCCATGGCTGCTTTTAAAGTACTCAAGACACAGTTTCAGAATTTCATCAAGTCACGGACTTATTTGGATGATGAATATGTTGTAACGATACGCAAGTACTTTCTAGAATACATTCAACTCGAGATTCGAGAATTCTGTGATACACTGATCCAACACATGGAATATATTATGAAGTCGATTGATAAAAGAGCATTGCATAAAAGAGAGTATGGCAGCTAGGTGAATGAAAGATAGATGCAGACAACGGAGGAAAAGGTTTATACGAGTAAAGCATTAGATGCTAGTTTGGTTGAAACAAAAAGCAGTAGGAAAGAATCAGGAGAGCATGATACAAGTAGCAGATCAGGGAATGATGCACATGGTGATAATTCAGATATCAGACCCATATATGATGAAGAGCTAATGGCTGAGGTACAATTGACTGCTAAATGTAATGTATTTGCTACAGGACAACAAAATTCTAAGCAACCTAAATTCAGTAATGAAGAAGAGGTTGACTAGAATGCTGAACAATGTCACATGTCCTTTGCCTGCTAAACTAATTAATAACCAGACAACTGAACTCTCAAATCAATCTCTTGAGTCTGAAAATATTTGTCTAAAAAAGACCGTTGCCTAATTTCAAAAATATTTTTTAAGAATGGAAGCACATTGTGTTAATCTTGAACTTAAATATCAAAATCAAGCTTTGAAATAAGGGCAACATGGTCAATTTTCGAAAGTAAAAAGTAATGAAGCCAAGGTTAAACAAGACACATATGTAATTGAAACAATAAACATCGAATTGGAACATAAAGTGGCTAAATTACTTAAGGAAAATAAGACTTTGAAAAAGCATTACAAAGATCTGTATGATTCTATCAAAGTAATGAGAACTGAGACTATAGAACAAACAACTTCTTTGATTGCTAAAAATAATGAATTCAAAGCTCAACTTCAGGAAAAGGGTTTTGCAATTGCAGCATTAAAAAATAAGTTAAGGAAACTATCAACAAATAGTGTGAATACTAAGTTTGCAAAACAACCAATCTTGGGAAAACCGGTTTTACAACCACACAAAAACCAATCAATTGTTAGACAACCAACTGCGTTTAAGTCTGAACGACCTAGAATTTTAAAACCATGGTTTGCCTCCGAAATTGATGTGAATAACGATTTGTCAAAACCAGTCACTACATATTATTTTCCTAAGAAAAGAGAATCTGCCTCTGCAAAACCTCATCACGTGATTACATCTAGCAACTCTAGGAATAGTTCAAAGAACATGCCAAGAGTTAGCTCAAATGATATGGTTCATAATCACTACCTAGAGGAAGCTAAGAACAAGACATATGACATAGGTAGGAATTCTAAACCTAGTGCGATGTCTTCTGCTAGATCACAAAGCACAACTAATGATTGCAAACCAAAACCTAAGATCGACAAAAGAAAGTCTAGGAATTAGCCTGCATCTAAGAGTTGTGCCCATAACAGAACACTCTAGGAATTCTAGAAATTTTGCTGACTCTAAACATTTTGTTTGTTCGACATGCCAGAAATGTGTATTTAATAGAAATCATGATCATTGTGTAACAAAATTCCTGAATGAGGTCAACTCACGTGCTAAGGTTCCATCCCATAAGATAACATACAGGAACAAACCCGTAGATCAAATAAGTATCGTAAAGAAACCAAAAAGACAGATCCTCACAGGACATAGGTTTTCAAACAAAAAGACTACCACTGTGCATGAGAAAATAATAACTCTTAAATCTTGTCTTTGGTGGAAACCGACGGGTAACATTTTAAAGACTGTTGGTCTTAGATGGGTTCTTACTGGCAAAATATTCTCCTCTAGCACAACCAAGGTTGACGGTGAACCCCCAAATGGTTCAAATGAATACATCTCTAACCCAATAGAATGCGAACAAACTCTTAATGTCAGTGCAGGTACTCTTAACTTAAGTGCATGTACATCTTTTAATCTCTTTGGCTGCTAAAAAGATTGATATCTCAGAAACCAGGGGTTCAAGGAAGTTAAATCTGATTAACAAGCAATGATGTTTGAACACAGCAGTTCAAGCCTCGCTCCTCAATGTCAAAGAAGTTCCTACAACAGATATGACAGTCACAACGTCAATGACAGAGTTGGAAAGTCAATGGGGAAAATCAAGTTGTTTTGAAGTCTTCCGCTGTTAACGCTGCTGATGCATCTAATAAGGGTCAACAACAACTTGATTCAACTTCATCTACTTCAACTCTAGCAACAACTGTCACTCCTAATGGAAACTTCGACTTGTACATATTTTTGTTTTTCCTTTTATTTTGATTTATAAATTTTTTTGAAAAAGAAATTACAAAAATATAAAGTTTCAACAAAAAACCAAATACAAAATCAGAAACTATCAAAAATTCCAAAAAGAATCTTCTCGGCATGTCTCTTGGAATTGATAACATTTACGTATCTAGAAATGATGATTATTATTGTCATGGGTATGTAAATGAAGTTCGATCAAGAGTTCAAAAGTTTCAAAACATGTCATTTCTAATTTTTCTTATATGCTTATGTGCAAATCAGTACATAACCCGGGCTTCAAATAAAGGAAAGTTTATCTATAAAGATAACTCATCCTAACACCGAGAAAATCAATTTTATCGGTCTTGAGCTGTTCTTACAAGACATTCAAAGTTTTGAGCTCACGAAAAAGGATAGTGTACGCATAAGTGCACTTACCCTTAGAGTTAGAAGATAAATCTTCTAACATGCGTTTTTCTAAGCGTTGAACATAATTTTTTAAGAATTTATCAATGACAATTCAAAATCTTTCAAAATTATGTGTTCAACACTCCATCCCTCACAAAGTTTCAAAAGACGACAATATTAAAATTGGTTCTATTTTTGAAGGGGAGTTTTTCGAAAAACAAAGTTTTAATGTTTTTTGATACATCATCACATGACAATTCTTATGTATTCAAAACATTATCAAAAATCTCTTAATAACAAAACGATAATAATAATGACTACTCAATAGATTGTATGTTATAAGATGATTCAGTGTCTGAGCACTATTTTTTCAAGAATTCTTCAATGACAATTCATAATCTTTCAAAATTGTGTGCTCAACACTGTCTCACCCTTAATTTTATATATATTTTACAACTTGGCATCATTTTTTGTGTCAAACATATGTAAAATTAAGGGGGAGCAAAAAGAAAAAGTTCCACAAAGTTTATGTTGATAATATTTTCTCCCCACATAATTTTCAAGACAAATTTTAATCATTTGGTATTGTTAGGAATACGAAAAGTATTGGACACTTCCATAATACTGTTAGGTAGGCTCGTAGTATAGTTTTTGGAAACTTGATAAGGTAAACGGGCCAAAGCCCATGTCGAGCCCACAAGGCCTCTAAGTGGCCGACCATGGCATAACATAAATACCCTCTCCATACCTTGGAGAGGGTTGGTTGTTCACTTTAACATTTGATAATCTAATATTGCTCTCTTTCCTTTTTCTCTAGAAACTTTATGAATACTAAAGAGTATGCGGAATCTACTCTTTAATACTTAGAAGAATATTAATAAAACAGTAAACTGTATAAACAATGATATTACTAAAAAGCTCCAATATTATTATTATCAATAATACGAGTACTCTGTGTAATACTAGGGTTTAGAACCTTGAAGCTATATATCAAAAACGTCTATCCAACACCATAACCTAGGATCTCCTTTTATACACTAAGGAGTCCTTTACAAGATAACTATAAATCTTCTATAATTCTAACCATATACGTATCTGTAACAACCGGCAATTTTTGGAACATATTTTAAATAATAAATCATATTTATTATTACATGTTTGTCGTTTATAAAATTTATTTTTAAGCTGACTTATCAAAAACGACCCAATAAATCACGTTTTCACGATTCGGACTCTAAAGCAATTTGATATAAAACGACATTCCAGACAACTTTTTAGTTTTGACCGAGACCCGAAAACAGTCAGAAGGTGACTGAAATGCCCTCGAAAGATTTAGAAACGAGAAAATAATTAAATAGATTTAATTAACACTTTTTATAAAATAAAAATATTTATGAAATATTAACAAGTAAATACTCATTTTTATCAGAAAAATGATTTGAAAAACAATGGCGCAAGTTTCGTGTATTGAATCGACCGTTAACTAGTCCAAATGAGTCCCGAACCAATATTTTATAAAAGTTACTCAAATGTTACACTTTTGGCCCCTGTGAAATATTTACAAAGTTAACCCTCAACTATTAACAACTATTCAAAAATTTTAAAACTTTTATTATATATATATAATTTATATCATTTTTTTCATTTATAAAAAAAATACACACACACATACTCATCTTCAACCTCTCTCCCCTCCCCCACCACCCGAGGGCACTGTTCACAAAGCCGCTCACCACCTCGGCGCCGCAATGCCTGCCAGGGAAAAGTTTTACAGACCGAACGAAGCTTTTCTGCCAAACGCAAAATTGGTCCCCATCTTCCGATCTATTCGATCCGAGCTTGAGCCTCGGTGCACCGCCTCCACGCGCCTTATCCCAGGATCGCCCCCGAGAGGGGATGCCGGGTTCACCGTTCCAGAGCATGTATGCCCCCTCCCCTGAGTGGTATGGGATTGAGCCTGATTTCACCCCTCAGGAGGCGCCCTCCCTCCCAATTTTTCGAGCCCCCACGGGACGCGGTTTCCCTTACCCACCCCATCACCCCCCCTCCGGCTGCCACAGCCGCCACCACCCACTACCACCATCGCATCATCATCATCATAACACGCACCACCCACCATCACCACCACCTTTACACCATCATATCATCTCCATCACCGCCACTCAACACCACCCCACCTATACCATCACCACGCACCACCACACCCTCGACACCATCATCCCCCGCAGCCTTCACCCCACCACACGTCACTGCCACCCCGTCCCGATCATCACCATCCCCACCATCTACTGTGACAGCAGCCGCTGCCCCACCTTCGCAGCCACCATGCTGCCACCAACAGCAACACCACGCCACCATCTCCCCACTCATTATACTTCAAGTTGGATGGTTTCATTTTGTGTTATTTTTATTTTTATTTTAAGGGGCGTTTGGCTGTTAGGTTAAGACAGCCGCAAGAGAGTGTTTGTACGGGTTATAAATATCAAAGGGTGCTCGTATGGTTGTTATGCCGCAGCAAGGGCTGCGTTTGTGTTGTGTTTTCATGGATAAGGGTGCGTTTGGCTGCGAAAGTGAAATAAAGGGGCGTTTGGTTGGCTGTGTGACAGCCTAGGTGCGTTTGGTTTAGCGAAACAATGAGGGTGCGTTTGGATATAAATCAACAATAAATATATCGTAAAATTTATAAATATAAAACCGGATATATTGGTGGTTTAAAATGGTTAAATAAATGTAACATTTATTACTTTGTTTTAGTTTATATATATAAATATATATATAGATATTTAAAATACGCGGATGTTGAAATATTGATTTCGTTGATTAAGTGGAAAAACATTGGATTTTTATAAATATGGGAAAAGTATATAAACGTAAAAGTCATGACGAAATTTATATAAATTTCTATATTTAGTAATAATTTACTAAAGCTTTTATTATTTTAGAAACCGAAAAAGGGGAGTAAGTTATATTTTAAAGGTATAATAATATGTATTATACAATAACCGGATAAACGAACGAAAACTATACTTTTACAATGAGGTAACTATTTTAGACACGACCCGTCGAGGAAACGAAATATAAATAATATATTACACACCTTGCGTTTACTTTTTGATTTATTTATTTAACCAACCACCAAACTATTACAACTAGAAATCTAAATCCTTTATCAACGTATCACGTTCATCATTCTAAG